>UCOM01000336.1:0-90497 GCA_900474385.1 Ormyrus pomaceus
ATCCGCCGATATCGAGGCAATCCCGAAAGCCAAGGGGAGGGGGGGGGGGCAGGCAAACGAAATTGCAACCTGAAATTTTTCATCGGCTTTGAGTCTAACGAGCACCATTGTTGTAAATAACGTTGCCGTTTAATTCAACTCTCATTAGGTCTTTTACATCGCGGATTTTGTAATGCATTTGATTTTATGGGCCGATAGCCGACGAAAACTGGGTCGATCTTAACGAATTTTTGCGAAACGGACCTTAAATTTACCAGACTCGTTGATTTTACTGCCATCTTTTGACGGTATTTGGACTATTAGCAAGAATAACGCCGGTCTTTAATTTGGCTTTTGTTACTTTTCAATGTAGTTTCGCGTCGTATTGCTTTTATTCAGAGGAAGGACAATAGGGGCAACTCGAAATAAAAGTATTCGATCATGAATTGCTTTTCAATTTGTTGCCATCCGTTCTTATGTATTGTGCGCCGTAAAAATACCTCGTCATAAATTTTTGCTTCAAAGCCATTCATCAAAATCGTAGCAAACGAATGGAAAAAGAAAGAAGGGGGGGAAAAAACGAAAAAGTCTTTGTTTTTCATAAAATCCTCGTAATAAATCTTCTGCATTTTTATAAAGCTCTTTTCACTAGGCAGAAGCGTAATCAATCATTGAAAAAGCGAGAAAGAGCTGTACGTGAAATCTTGAACAATGTGTAAATAAATAAAAATCATAATTGAATATAAAAAATGTTAGATTTATTATTAATAAAACAGACAACTCATCGCAATTTAGCCAGAAAACCAAATCCTTTTTCTCTAACTAACCATTCTGAAAAATAATGGTTCGTTTTAAAAAAGTAATTGAATTAATTTGTGCGTCGCTGTAAAACCGCTTGATCCTCTTGAATGCTTCATTTTTTTCTATTCATTAACTTCGCCATTATTACACATCCGTCTTTTTTTATTTTTTCACGAGAAAAGCAAAAAAAGAAACCCAAACTCCACCCAAATTGTTTATTGCTTAAACAATAAGCGTTTTCTCTCTTTCTCTCTGTCTCTTATTTCCTCGTTACTCTTTTTTCGCGTTGCTGCTGGCAATGCACGACTAACATGTAATTTCCCGCAATTCTGCACACGCCATTACCAAGTCGTAAACGGCCGAATACTTTACTCACGTCAAACTGTCTTCCAATGTGTAAGGGTCGATAACTTTTTATTATCTGCCTCTTTTTCTCGTCCTTCATTTCTAAAACTCTTCGCTTTTGAATCCTTTTTTTCTTTATTCTTTCGTTTCGTGCTTTAAGAGTTTTTACTAAGTGTATCGCTTCGGCGATTACATTGTTCGCCTTTAGTTTTCTTTTTGAGAGAATAATAATGATGAGGGTTTGAAAATACATTCCATCATTTTAACCGCAAAAAGATTTAATTTGATAATACAAATAATAAAACTTCTTAGCGTAAAGAAGTATCGTGGTAATTTAAAATAAAGGGTAATTACTCAACATTCGGGCAAATTAATAGTTTTTAAAAACTTCTATAAAGGTTCACTAATGAGAACCTTGCTTGTGATCAATTTAAACTACTTTTACCGAGAATTGCTCTAGAATGATTGTTCAGAGGAGTTTCTTTCAAGGCTGTAATTTAATCGATTTCAATGGAAGTCTTAACTGCTGCTAAAACCACAATGAATAAAAAGCAATTATAAATTTTTAACGATTGCGCGAGGAAGGATTGCTTCATTGTTGTTAAAAAGCTTTTTACTGCTTTCAGATTTTGTATGTTATGTAATGGCGACAGCCAATTTACATGTCAATTGCTTTTGATGTTTCCGTGTGGAACTGGGAGTCATAAAAGTAATAGCATGAAATTTAAATGATTAAAATGTTAATTGTTGCATATTATAAATAACAACGAGAATTATTTACTTCGACTTTTAAAACTAGCACATAATTCTTTCTGAAAAATTTCGCCATTTTCTTGATTACTATAATCAAAAAGCCGTGAAACAGTACAGACCGTAATTTTTATACTCAAGAGAATTACTGTATCCGTAATAATTGTAGATGACGCTCCGACTGAAAAGTTCAAGATACTTTTATTAAAAATTATCATGACGTTAATTTATGCACTTAAATGTAAGAAAATGATGGACATCAATTTTTACAAGAGGATGTTGCAGTTACGTGGTCCATGGATTTGGAACATTCAACGTAAAATCGTATCGCACTTTTCTATTTTTAGGTCTAATTTTTATTTTGCGCAAATTATTAGGTTACCTTGCCTTTCTTGCGAAACATTTCTTACCAAAGTTTACGTCGTCATATTAAAAGTCTTAAGACGCTATAATCGGAATATCCATGTCCTACAAATTTTCAGTTTCTAAAAATACCACATTAGAAATCTACCTGATATCCAAATTTCCTATTCATTAGCATGTATTTACTTTCGAAAACTTTCTCCCCAGTTTGATTATCCCTTCAATATTTTTAGCTTCCAACGTCGGCACTGTGAATGCCGTCGTCGACCGCCACCTGTAATAATATTTTCTCGACCTTTTCTCGTCTATCCCTACAAAGCTCGCAGTAATAATATTTAATACTAATATAAGCCCATTGAGATCATTTATTATTTTTAGGGGCGTAACTTTTGGTCAAGAAATGTAAAATTTCAGAGTTGCTTTTTCTCCAAACAACGAAGAACAACTTGTTTAAATATTAATTTCCCACTTAGAGATTAAGATTTGTAACAACTTGCTTAAATATTAATTTTCCACTTAGAGCTTAAGATTTTTTTTTTATCGACGCATACATTATTAGTGCGAAATATTTTATTATATTGATTGACAGATTGAATTGCGGTCAATCTAAATTATGGGATATTTTGCAATTTAAAAACACATTTATTACTCGTCATAAAAACTTATAAAAGTATAAACGGCTGAAAGGCGAATTAAATGCAACGGGAAAACAATGGCAGAAACGTGCGAGTGTTACGTAAGCAAAAAATACACCACTAACTGCATTGATTAAATCTCTCCAGACGATTTTCTTAACACGATATATTAACTCACAAGTAATTCTAATTGTCTGCGAATTATCTTTAAAAAAATATCAGCGAAGCCCTACTGAAAAAGCCTCTTCCGCTTGTTTTTCTATCCTCGAATTTAGTGAAACAAAAATAGCATAAACTCGCAACCGACTAATATTCGAAATCTCGAAGCATTTACTTTATAAATGAATTAAACAGAGCACAGATTCTATATTCAACGCAGCAAATTTCTCTCCATCGAATTCAATTATAAAATGTGTATTTACGTAAGATCGGAACTCTCGGACCCCCTCCGAGATGTAAAACAAGAGTCAAACTTGGCGGGATGAGAATGCAAGAGCAATTGAAACCATCTAAATAATATTTCTAAGAAGAAAGTGGGAGGGAGGGAGAAAGAGAGAAGTAGTAACTCTCGAGCACAAGTTTTAACGAGATGGAAAAGAGAGAGAGAGAGAGAGAGAGAGAGAGAGAGAGAGAGAGAGTGGGAGTCTTGGTTTCTCTTGGCAAAGAAAAATGACCCTCCTTACCTACGCCCTCCACCATCTTTCGAATCCTTCCAGCTTATACTTCTTCTTCTTTTACTTCTTTTACTTCTGTACTTTTTCCATTTGAGAATTATGTCACTGCAGACGTTTCAGCATTTTTCTTCAGAGCTCGCAAGTTCTCAAGTCTCGTTAAAGTCGGCGCGCTTCTGAAATTCCGTCGTTTAATTAATTTTTTTCCTTTTCGCCGGTTTTTCGTTCGCATTTATCATACCTCGTACGAAGAGAGTCGGGGAGGTCGCGCGGATGGGAGCGGATAGAAGAGGAGCAGTCAAAACATTGTTAATTTCGATGCGGATGATTAATGGAAGTACAGGATGGCCCAGTCTGTTTATAATCTTCGGGGTTACTTTTATGTTCATTTTTTATGCAAATAGATTCTTTTTTATTCTTTGGCGATTTATATGTATTGTTTAATCAATATAATTATAAAGATTATAATGACACTCACACAATACAATAAGAGTAATCAAACTGCTACATTAAATAGACAGTAATGGATTACACGGAATTTTTGCAAAATTTTTTCTTTTAAAGTTACCATTGTTACATATTAACTTTGACATTTTTAAATGTAGGAATGAGTCTACTTTAGATTGTCGAGTTTTCCTTTTGTAAAATAAATTGACGGATAATTTAAGCTCGTCCTTATTGTATCGACAAGGAAAGGAGAGAAAGAAAAAGAAAACCAAGAAAAGAAAGCCGATCGATAACGGCACTGTCGACTTTTCTTTAAAACAAACATTCCTAGCGCTATTAAAAGCCAGTTTGAAAACTTTTCTGACATTCTTTATTTTCTTATTTTATTCTATCCCTCTCGATGAATTTTATCATAACAGTTATTCGCTGTACCTAGCCAGAAAAACTGATCGCTAAAAGGGTTTTAGATAGCGGAAAGATAAAGCGAATATAGAAAGAGAAAAATTGAAACAAAAGTGTACCGAAAAGAAGAAGTGGTCTTTAGCTCTAACTGACAATTTCTTCCTTTTTCTTGCTCTCGTCTTAGTTACATGCATAAACTTCCCTTTTATATACAAAGAGGGGGTCTTTTTACCTGCAGACGACGAGTACGCGGTAAAAGGAATATTCCGTCTCGTACTTTCTATACCTCTTTATCTTCGCTTTATCTTTTCGTCTTCTTTTTTCTATACTCTTACTTTAGATCATGTTGAAACATAAGTGCACTACTCTCATAAAAGATTAGTACTTAATGTTACTGAAAAATTTATTTTTACTAGTTAAAAAGTTGAGTCTCTAGTATAAATGTTAAAAAATATTAGTTAACTTTCAGCTATTTTCTATTTGAATAAAATAATTTTGGTGTTAAAATTAGTATTAAAAAAATACGTCAATCATCATATGTGTATATTAATCCATCCAATAGTCACAATAAATATAATTTTCATTTATTTCTCTTCCCGCAGATATTAATGTTTCTTTTAACCGTTTTACGTTGCAGACTTTTCACACACCGAGCTTTGGAGACGAAGATTTCGACATTCCCGCAATGCACTCACATCCTCATCAGCAGCAACACCAGCAGTCGCAGCAGCATCACCAGCAGCAAACACAGCAGCACGATGCGATGCACCACGCATACCAGTCGCAGGTACATATACGTGTACGTATGCCTTTTTCTATTTACCTTACATACTGCTTACGACATCTTACGATAAAGTGTGTTGAAAATGCATTTAATGAAGTAAGAGTAGGTCTCTTTTTCTTTATTGGTTTTTTTTAAACACGTATGGAATTTTAGTAGTAGTATTTCAATGAATACTCAAATATAATATTGTTTCTCGATGAAATATTCTCATGCAGTATTGTTTCTTGATAAGAATTTCAAGTTTATGAGATATTGTAGCTCATGCCTTTCGTTTAATAAGATTCTGTAGAAATGTAGTGGAAATATAGTGCATTTTTAACCAAATATGTGTAAAGAGCTAGACGCAATAAGAAAAGTAATGTAGGTAAGATTACTATCAAACATTTGCTCGAAGAAAAATTTAATTTGCGATAAAAGCTTTAATTACGTTGCATAAATAGTATGCTGTCTGGTTTATGTATTCACAGCACAATTTGACTGCAATAAGGTATGACTCAATTTATTTCTGTAGAGATTGGAAAATGAGTTAAGGTAATTGTTAGCTAAAGTTAATTACGCTAAGATTCGGGAAAATTATTCTAATAATCTCATTAAAAAGATGTAAATGAGGTCCGTCTACTGCATACATAAATCAAAAATATTTAAAACAAAAAATGAGTGTCCTGTCCTTTCACTATGGAATTCAGCCTATATATTCAGATATACTTCTCTGCATATATTTTCGATACACCCTATACATTTAAAAAAAAATATTATCTAATTTAATATTCGTGTTACATATCACTTATCTTTCCACCGTAATTAGTTTTTTTCTGGGAAGTTAATTTTTAACCTGTTCTGCTTTTACTGGCAATTTCGTAGAATTGCTTGTCTCACTTTCTAGTAATACATTCGTTTTCAAATTATTACGAAATCGTAAGTATTTAATAATTAATCTATTAATCATTAAATGTCATATAGAGGTAAAAAAAAGTTTAAATAAATTAAAATTTTTAATAGTAAAAATTTCTCTTCTATAAAACTGTAAAAATATAAGTTCTATTTATAGAAAGTCTTTAGCTCGCCTTATAATCGATAATAATAAGAAAAGTTAAATAAATTTTTTATTTATTCAATTAAAACAAGAACTTTTACAAAATTTATACGTATATTATAATGCATATCATGAATTTTTTTAGAAAGTTCATTTAGAAAGTTAATAAATACCAAACATATTGATCATTGATATAAATCAAGATTTGTGTTTCATACTTTTCGAATATTTTGTCGAATCATAAAAAGTTTATAGTAAATACATTCAAGAAGGATATGAAAGAGCAATAAAAGAGTAAAATGAACAATTTCTAATTAAATTAATTTAATTAGAAATTAATTGAAAACCTCTACTTTTACGGAAGAATTCATTGCTAAGAGACAAGCAATATTGGTATCATCTTTCAGCATGAATCAAAAGCTCCCATCTAATTAGAGACACGACATTCAGTTTCCTTATTACAACTGATGAATTCGTGCGAATTCAAGGTTGATTGATATAAAACGAAAATCAAGTTTCCTCCCCTTGAAAGCTATTAGCGTGATCGAACGTCACGTAATGATACCACATTCAATTTCGATTGACTCTTCCTCTCTTTCCACTTGCTTGCCCCTCTTTTCTAACCAATTCTTTCTCTCTCATTTAAATTATATGAAAGTAGCTTTTTTCATATCCAAATATTTCTCTAACGATATCTACTGATGAATTAAAAAATTGAATCTAATTCGGATATTTTAAACTCAAAATATGGAAAAAAACCTGACTTTATAATTCTTTCTCGGGGATAAATAAAGTAATATTTTTTAATGATTAGACAAATTTATATAACCTTGACTAGTGATAAAAATAAATATTTAAACAATACAGCTTGGCAAATATCAAAACAAAAAATAGATAACTAAAAGATATTTCAAGATAACTTTATTTTATAGCATCATCCTCAAGGTTATTGTGGCATATAATGAATACATACGAAGCTTTAATTTCTGAGTAGATTTATTCTTGATAAACACAATAACGCTAAAAATAAAGCAATCTTTTCACAGGTTTATTTCATCAAATTAATGCAGACTACGCGTAATTTGATGATTGCTTTTCTAACATTTTGAATTCAAAGACTCATATTTAACGAATGTGAATACATCGTAAACTTCATTGTTTATTTCCAAGCAACGCGAGTTGTTTCATCTTCTAGTCTTATAAACCTTACATAAATCAAAACGATGCATCATTTCTGACGTATTTCACGAGCATATCATTGTATATTCTAGCTTCAATTGAAAACATCGCCATATGGAACAATTGCAATACACGCAAATTACTTTGATTTGTATTTGTGAAATTTTTTTTAATATTGAAACTAAATTTCTATTATTATTTCGATATCTTCCCTTATTAAATTGTTAATTTATCATATTTATTCTTTTCCTGAAATTTCATTGTTTATTTATATTAAAGTTAACTAACGTCGAGTTCTGCATCTTATCTTATCGATGAACAAGTTGTTGTTACAGCTTGAAAAATAACAAATTGTTGAAAATTTTATATTTTCCTCTATTTTTATTACTGCGTAAATATTACTACACTAATATTAATATGGATAACAAAACGTATTCAAAACGCAATTTTTTTAAACACGATTTTTCAATGTGAACTTAGTTTTTTATGTCGCATCCTATATGAATATATGTATTTATAATATCTGCGTTTCTTGTCTTATCGTCTTTTTCTGATTACTCGGAGTAAAAAGCTTCTCGTAGATAACACGAACTTTGTTTAAATAATAAAACAACGTTCGAGTAAAATACGATGTTCTAACATTTGCATTTATTTTCATTCTTATAAACATTTACATGTACATAAAATATAAAATTTCAATTGAAACAGCATTTATTAAATTCAGACGTTTGCAATATAATCTCTAGATTTCGTGAATAAGATATATAAATAATCTGCATACAAGTATTTCTATTTTGAACTTTCAGTGCCGTTTTTAATCTTTTCCAAATCACTAGCACACGTTTACGACTTTCACTTTTTTCAATTCGAAATTCTCCGTGGTTTATTGCCATGTAGTTATTGCTTAATAAAGTACGTTATATATAGCAAATTGCCTGAGCAGAGCTAATTTAAATAATGTCATTAAAATGTAAGTTACCTGACTAGATATAATTAATATACATTAATAATGTGTTTCTTCTTATCTTTACTGTAATGTTCAAGTTTAAAAGTTTAATCGAGTTTCTCATAAATAAGTGAAAAGCATAAAATTGAATTTTTATAATACAATTTACATAATAATTGTTCTTGTTCTCGAGAACTTTTACAAACTTTCTCAGAATATTAAAATAATTATTGTTAACTGCGCAATGGTCATTGAGCACCTTGACTCTTAAATAAAATAGCACTTTTCTGTCATTGATGCAGCGGATCTAGTCAGAAATGAACGAAAAGAAACAGAAGTAGTTGAGAGTCCCTAAACGTTGCACCTGTTCTAATGGGGTCGTTTCTGTTCTCGTTGCAGATGATGCCGGGAGCTGGTATGCAGCAGTCGCCGGATGGACTGAGTTTGGATCCCGGCGGGTATCAGCAGCCCCTCTACCTTCAGCAAGAACATCCCATGCAGTCGATCAACGTCAGGTAAGAAGACTCCCCTTCCTCTCTACCTTTTTGTCGGAGCGATGATTATTTACTGCCGTGGCGTTTTCTGTTTGCGCTTGTATACTTCGTGTGTGTGTCTGTGTGTGTGTGTAAACCTGTTGAAAAAAACTTTACGACGAGGCATTTATAAGCGGGTAATTTTCTTTGAATGATTGTGATCTTCAGTTTTTTTTTATTTCGGGAGGATGAGATTTATTGCATTAATTTTTAAGCGTTAAAGTGGTTTCTAAATTATAGCTTTTAAAGTGCGCTTTTAATCGTTGTAAGTAAAGTTTGTAATTTAATAACTTTTCATTCTAGAAGAATGTGTAACTACGTTAATTATGACCAAAAATTATATTATAATTTAATTTAGGACAGCTAAGTATGACTATTCGTTAACTGAGCAAACTTTATTTTTGTACATGATAAATGGGTCGAGTAGTAGGTCGTGTAACATAAACGATTTATTAACGTAAACAGTTCATCTAAAATGTACATATCATCTAAAATGTCTTCCTGTAATCTAAACATGAAAACAAGGGTACTGAAAATAAATTTTTGTTGAAACGATTTTAAAATGTCTTCTTTTCTAAAGTAAACTTTTATATAAGCAGTATAAAAATGTTCAATGTATAGTATTTATTCTACAAATATTGAATTCAATTGCAGTTTTTGAAGGTATGTTTCAACGTGGCTTTAAAAAAACATTGTTCATCTTATATTTTTAAAATCTGTCAAAATATTACATTTCGTTATTTTTCATTTACAATAAATTAATGTTTAAAAGTCTAATGCAAAGTTAAAAACTCAAAAGATCGACAGTACTTGGTTAACTATATAGATGTTAACCTTTAGTGGATCGAGGTGTTAGACTGATTCTTCTAGGGGAAAGAAGCTTAATGGTTTATAAATATGTTAATATTAAAAAAAATTCTGTTTCTATATATTTTGAAAATAGCTAAATGGAAAAAAGATATAAATTTAACTTTAATAGAGGCAGCAACTTACTTTAAAACTTTCCGCGCAGTTTTAAAACGTTTGTAAAAACGTAAATCACACGAATATCTTGCTTATATGTTGATCCTGTTAGAGTAAGAAATAACTTGGTCGGCGCGAGCACAGCGCGCCTGGCGCGAGTTTTGTTAACTTTTACAACTTAAAGTTTTAATGAAACAAAAGTTTCAAAACGAAATTACTACCTTCCCCCCTCTCTCCCTCTCTCCTCTTTCGAACTCATTTTTAAATTCGAATTGGAAACGTTTATACACTGGCTATAAGTATTGCTTCTGATGTAAAAATAATGAAAAACGAGTATTTCTAGCAGAAATTTTAACATTAAAAATGTTCAGATAACTAATTAATAGCAATAAGAAATGACCTGTTTTAGTAAAAGGAAACTACGTGTGATAACTATTCGCCAGTTGATTCTGTTTTTCTTATCAGCTTGATATTAAGTTATAAAATCGCTGAAACTAATAAAAATGGAAATCTGTTTCTATCGAAAATTGTTAAACCTTAAAATGGGATTCCTCGACATGAAACGTTTCATACTTGAAAAGTAGCGATCATTTAATCCGGTAGAAAAGGATCGGGGAATTTTATTAAAAAGTAAAAAAAAAAACTGGTTGTAGGAAATTTATCGTTCAAGCAAATTTAATTTGAGATGGCGGCGAATAAAAGGCGCCAAAAGAGAAGGGGGGGGGGGAGGAGGCGCACCGATGTAGAATGGCCCGTAAATCCTGCGACGCTGACGCAGCACCAGCCATATCTCATAAGTTATCCAATTTGTGTTAAAATAGTATTCGCGCGCGTTCACGTACCGACACACCGGGTAATTTTGCGCTTTTTTCTCCCCACCCCCTCTCCGCCGTCACCCCCCTCCTCCAGCCTTTTTTGTACTTTCTTCCTGTATGTGAGCGTGGCATCTTTATTCACCGTGCCGTAGATCGTGGGCACACTAATTAATTATTTCCCTTTTGCCGATTTGGACTGCGTGTGTTTGTGAATGGACGTACATAAATCCGCCCCACTCTGGCTTTTTAATATCTCTCTTTCGGAACGTTCGGCCAATAGAGCTATTCATTGTAACTAATTTGCTTTCGCCGCTGACAATAGATACGTACTCCTTCTTTTATTTAAAATAACGCTTGTTTTCTGGATTAGATCAGTATTTAACAAATTAAGTAAACATTGGTTTGAAAAGAAGTTTATTTGATTTACTTTTGAGTTTTTCTGTTTTTCCAAGTTTTAATTTTCCACACGATAGTAAGGCTTATTTATTAGTCGTTTCAAAATTACTGTATACAGCAATATCAGATCTACTGTTTATTACCAGACGATTTTATTATTTATTTTACAATCTTATAATCAAATATCTATGTAATTCTTTCTAATTGATTTCTTAAAGGATTCTGACAAAAATAACTTTTACGTTATTAGCATTGTAGATATAGTAGTATTTAATTAGATGTCTTCAGTTATAGAATATTCATGCTTTGGGTATTCATTAACTTTTTTTATTGTCAATGTCATTCTATTATTACTTTTCTTAATACTAAAATGAAAAGAATTTTAAAAGACAAGCAGAGAGAGAGAGAGAGAGATAGTTATAAAATACAGAGTAAATATCAGTTCGCGATTTTGAATTTCCTGTACTTCTGAAATTCCAATGAAATATTGAATGTATAAATATTTTGCGAGATGCTGGTGCTTGCTTGAATCGATCGACGTACGAAAATAGCTCGTCTTCAAATACTCGACTTGATTATATACATACGTTAAGTTTATTTTTGCAATGCTTTTAGCCTTTTTATAATTATTTAAATTGCATGCTAAATTTCGCATTCAGCTGCCAGTGTTTACATTACATTATTATTGCAGCACCTATTTTTTAGCAAATTGTTAAAAAATTCATTGTCGCATTAAAATTGAGTGATCAGTAAAATGAAAATAGCGTCTATGATTCAGTTAAACAAATGACGCATGCTAATGAACGATTAACCTTGCTTTAAAAATACTCAACACAAAAGAAAAACTGAAGGTATTTAATATGAAGTGCAAGCTAGAATAAAACGTAAGAAAAATTTACGGGGAGAATTTATCAAGTACAAATTACTGTACGGTTGGATAAACATTTGCAGACTAGACTAATAACAAAAAAATGACTAGAGATTTTTCTAACATTTTCACTCAACTTATTTTATCCTACAATCGCTTTCCCGTACAGTACAGTATTTTTGTGGAGACACTACTAATTTTTCTATAAATTAACTTAACCGAATCCTCGTATTTTTTGCCCACAGCCCTGCGTACAGTAGTCCGCAAAGCTCCTACACAACGATGAGCTCTGCAGGCCAACAACACAGCGGCCAACAGCAGATGCTGATGATGCAACAGCAACAACAGCAGCATCAGATGCAGCACATGCAGTACCTACACTCGCAACAGCAACAGCAGCATCTCCAACAGCAGCAGCAGCAACAACAGCAGCAGCAGCAGCAACTCCAGTACAGGAATCCCGCCGGAGGCAGCCCACCGGCAATGCAGCAGACGATGGTTCCAGAAAACACGACGACCAGCGAGGACAGCGACGACAGCACGCCTCATTCTGCAATGGTGAGCTTTGCCCATTCTAAAATTCCCGTTCTTTTTGTTGAGCGAATTTTTATGCTAATAAGTTTTTAAAACAAATTTTAATTTAAAAAATGATTGATTTAATAATTGTGGTATCCAATTTTTACTGTTTTTAACGTTGCATAATTCAATTGCATGTTCGTAAATTGTAATTAATTCTATTTAGCTGCCAATAAATAATGAAACTCATCAGTTGTAGATAATTGACTTTAAATACGGATTAAAATTTACGTGGCTGAAAATTCTTCTGAAATTACATCAAAGGTCAAACTTGCAGACAATAGCCTCAATCCTTTTAGAACGGTTTTGGTTCCTCTATTACCGTGGAGAATTTGTTATGAAGTTAAACTCTAAATTGCCGGTAATAAAAGGTCTTATGCATTATTTATGGCGGAGAATTATTCAGGAATGTAAAATTTCAAAGTTATAAAAATGAACGTTAATGACCGAAAAATGTAAAGAGAATTGACAAGCAGGAATTTATTTATTTTTGCAGCCATTGCAATATTTTTAAAACGTACGTTCTCTTTCTTTGGATAATTTAAGAAACTTAAAACTGCTTAATAATACTATTTTGAATTAAAAATCCGATATCTTTTGAAATACTGAATATTGTATTTATCAATTTTATAAAACTCACATTTAAAATGTCATTTACTGAACACGTTTTAACTGCACAACAAAATGATAAAGCAAAAAAGGATGTCACATATAGTTATCCTATTTACAAGCCTTTTATCTGTGAAAATGGGAAAACAAACTTCATAATCTTAAAAAAAAAAAATAATATTCCATTGAATACGAAATAGATTTTTTAAGGTCACAACGTGACTAGTTTTCTATGCTATCCGGACACACCATTTTTTGCTCCTTTCACGAGTTCTATCGACTGTGCCAACTTTCACTCTTAAATCTCTTTTGATCTCAAATGGTTTCAAAAGTTACAAGAGATTAGGCTGACACAAATAAAGCGTTTTTGATTACTATGATATCCTCTCGCTCAAGCAGTTTGTCATTTTAATGTTCCATTAAAAGCTCATTGCTACATTATACTTGAAACTTACGAATTACTTTTTTGGATGAAGTTATTACTAGTTTGTAGTAGCGATTAATTTTCAATGACAGGCTTAACTTGTATTAACGATAGTTTCATAATTTTACTTTCTAAAGTGATTGAAAAAAAAAAATCTTATTACTGTCGTAATTCTTTTGCAAAGTTTTATAAAATAGACTTCACAACTTTGGTCATTGGATCAATTAAATAATTATTCATGAAAGTAATTTTGAAACGGTAATTTTAGATTACCGCATATCGAACAATCATAAAACATTTGCAGTTATTATGCACTAATTACCTAGATATTGCACTTCCAGGAATTTTTTAACAATTTATAGTGCTGGTTCAATAATCAAACGATACGCAATAAATCATTCTCAAGAATTAATCTTATTAAACACATTTTTAATATCTTTTTACCTCCGGTATCATAAAAAAATAGTTAAAGACTACGAAACTTCTTCCACAAACAGTGAGATACAATAGAAAACGAGAAAAAAGCGGAAAACGTGACTCGGTTATCGGCGCGCTTTACCGTCCTATCAATTAATACATGTGTTTTGTTCGTACTTGTTGCAGATAACGGGTATCAAGAGACCTTCGCCGGAGCCAACCGACACGATGAACAAGGCACAAAAGAAGCCGAAGGCCCAGAAGAAAAAAAAGAAGAGGGATCCGAACGAGCCGCAAAAGTAAGCAAAACAAGAGGGCCCCAGGTTGCCCCCTTTCCTACCTAAATTATTTCGATCGAGGCGAATCTCATTTCGCCGAGAATAATTAGATGTTAGGCGAAATTGTAATTTAGAACGCAAACTTCCCTTTTCTCTCTTTGCAACTTTCAAAAAGCCATTTAATTTGCCATCTTTGATCGCCTACTAGCATAATTCAAGAGAGGCTCGATAATTAGAATGCATGGACATTAGGTTCTTACCTTCCTTTTGCCCGAGAAAATTGCACGAGTGATTATCGTAAATCGTATTTGTCGATTGATCAATGTTATGAGGTGGTTTACGTAATTATTAAAGTGATGATTATTGATAGAATCGATTGCTTTTCGTAGAAATGAAAATTGTTCAAGTTAATAATCGATAATTTTAGTCGAAATTTTTTAGAGTTAAAGGAGTTAAAAATGGTTTTGTTAAGAAAAGCATTTAAAATTCCAGAAGAGGAGAAACATTTCACGAAGAAGAAATACCCGTAAAGTAGATACAATCAACTTGAAAGATTTCTTTCTTTTCTTCTTTTCTCCGTTATTTCAGCTAGCGCTAAAATATTTTCTGAATTACTCATCGAATCCGTTTGTCGTAATCAACTCATTCTACTTTCATGCTCTCTTTTATTCATGAAAATCTCTGGCTAATACTCTTGCACAGGTATTAATGTTTACATTGACGTCCTTTGTAATTACCACGAACAAGCAGACACTAATCGAAATTAAGGAAATTAATTTTGAAACATTTTTTAAATTCTTAAAGACAAACGGAATTCTAAAGATTAATCTTAATTTTTGCCATTCTTTTGAACGAGCAAAATTTATGAAAGCCATTCAGTATAATAGAGCTATTGTGATGACATACCTTGGTTCAATTTAGCACTGTTAAGTCATACCTTGGCAAGCTTAAAACTGTTATATCACCTTGACTATTCAACTCATTTAAAGAATAAAAGAAATTTGCAACATAAAGCGATTGTTCTCTAACGCAAGTTTAAAATTTTCATTTAAATTGCCAATTGTTATACATCGACACACTTTGCTGATTTTTCGTTCCCCTTTTTTATCGCTCTTTATCAGCATACATTACTCAGACCGTCGCTGAAAATAAATGCTCGTCGCTAAAACAACTATCAACTCGATTAAAAAGCCTTCCTTTTTCTCGCACCTCGTGCAGCATTTCGTCTCACAATGGACGACCTCTATTCAGTTCGTCCTCCTGAAAAGGAAAAGCAGAATGTAGGCTATACAGGGCGAGAATCCGGGAGGGCGGGGATGTAAGTTATTACCTCTGTGAATTGGCAATTACCGTTATTGTCGCAACGCCGTAAATGCTTGCCCGCGCGAGAGGGAGGGAGGGAGGGAGGAGAGGCGTCGGCGACGACGACGTCGACCTCTGGGGTCCAGCTGCGCTCGAACGAGTCACACATTGTACTGCGTCCCTCCATCCCTCTCTTTCGCCTCGTATTGTAATGATCGCGCAATAGTTGGGCCGGATTACACGGTTATGGTCTGGGATTAGCGATATCTGCACTCGCGATAAATCTCGGTCTCTCGATTGCTCCGGGATAAAGAGCAGCTTCCGAAAACGGAGCACCGAATTTTTCGAGGGTTCGCGACTTAATTTACGATGCTGCGCGCGCTGCTTATTGGGCACGACGGAGAGAAAGGGTTCGCGAGGCTAATGGTATGAATTTATCGGTTTTAATTAACTCTTATTGCGGCTTGCCACCGCTGATTGTGATTGATGGATTCTTTGGATACGATGTGTAACATGTAATCCCGTTCAATTTAAATGTTTAATATAGCTTACTCACCGATGGCGATTAATGAATGGAACAAAGCTTCATTTCATAGCTGGATAATGTATTTTCATTTATTATAAAAGTAAATTTTTTATTAGTATGACCAAGTGCTAGAAGTATAGTTTAACAAATACTGCATCGCATCCGCGCACTTTTCTCGCTCACCTTCCAGAGCCGAACACTTTCCGGGATTTTTTATATGGTAAAACAAAGGTAGCCTTCGATCGACTTTTCCTCACTATTTCCATGTCCATGGCTTCTCTTCCTCTTAGGTTAGCGCCCGGCCTCCCCGTCAAGGCGGGATGGTATTTCTCTCTTCGCCATCAATTTCGGTTTTAGAGCCTCGTAAAACACGTCGTTGTTGCGCAATTCCGTTGCTAGCAAACTGTCGCCCGCCGCCCAAGATTCTTAGTGCGGAAAACTTGTTTAATTTGTAAACGCTTTGCTTTTGATTGAGTAAGCGTTGGATTGCGGGATGATTCAAGTTTTTAATTAATCGATTTTTAGAATGGAGATCGACTGGAGCTAACTGCAATTTTACTTTAGTTATAGAATTACGGTATTTTCTGCGAAACTTTGCGTGATTTTTATCTAACTACGGGACAATTATTTTCATTGTCTTATTCTTGCGCAAAGTTTTGAAAAGCAATAAAGTTAAGTTAATCTCTCTTTTAACGTCGGAGTCTTGCTATTGTTCCAAAAGCAGGACAATGAATTTAATTGTCATTGTAGATAATGAGAAACTACATTTGACCAAATTGAGGACGTAGCTAAAAGTATACTAGAATAACTTCAACATTTTGAACTTTATTTATTTTGAATAAAGATTCTTTGCTAAAACTCTTACTTAAAATAACATTTTTCTCGTCGAATAGCTTTCTCAATGTTTTCATTTCTTCGTTTCAAGCACGAATTGAAATTTTAAGTAAAGCGAGCCAAATAATACAGATGTCATTACAGACTTTGAAGAAAGCGTAAGCGGAATGGTTGAGGGAAAAGGGGGATAAATAAACGCAATGTAAATCCGCAGAATAAAAACAAAGCGAAGCTCTAGAGAAACGGTGAAATTGAAAATCCATTCAGGAGACCTTTTCTTTGACTTCATTTGCGCTCCCTTGTAAAGATAATTAGTACGCAATTATTTTTTTTGCTCTCTTTCCCTTTTCATTTACGATATTCAAAGTTGCTTAATGAACTTTTTTAAAGTTTTAACGATATCATTCTCTCCCAGTATTTTAGCAGAGTAGAAGTATAATTGTGTTTCAAATTCGAAGTGGGGGAGTAATATAATTCGAATAATAAAAGCAATTTAAACTTTCGAGAGCGTTTTAATTAAGAAATACAATTTGAAAAATGGTTTTTGTTTTTGCCAATAAAAGCACGGTGATGGAAAAAAAAATTTTTTATTCTACATTCGTTTCTACGTAAAAGCACTGCGCGAATGAATTGCTAATTAAGGCTTTTCCTTAATTAATTTTAAAATTAATTCTTGCAACGAGACACTTTAGTATTTAAACGCAGACGCGCTTTACACTTGCATCTGGGTGAAACTAACGAATCGTCCTCTTTTCTGCTTCGCAGGCCAGTCTCAGCATACGCGCTATTCTTCAGGGACACGCAGGCAGCCATCAAGAGCCAGAACTCGAACGCGAGCTTCGGCGAGGTATCGAAAATCGTCGCTTCAATGTGGGACGCTCTCGACACAGAGCACAAGGACGTAAGTACATACGGCAATAGCAAGAAAAACGCTTTTCGCGAGGCTTAACGAAGGGCATTCAAGAGCTCCTTCCTCTCGAGGCGTTAAATACACAAGCCCGGTATTGTGCTGTCAGTCTAAAGACCCACGAGTCCTTTAATCTTTGACGAGCATCATAAAAGCACTGAGAGAGAGAGAGAGAGAGAGAGAGAGAGAAGAAAAGAATCGCCTTGCGAATAACCCTCTATTGATGGCAATCAATCATTCAACGCACATTGTAAAAAGCTCGTGCGGTGAAAGGGAAAATTTTTATGAATTCCCTTGTGGGGGGGACAAGTTGCTTGTTGAAAAAGAGAACCGCCCGCACAATGTCCCGTTCAAAAAACGAAGATTTTGTTTGCGTTAGCTTTTGAGCGCTGAATGTAAATGACCATTTTTAGATTTTACATTCAGAAAAAGTGCTGGATTACGTTTAACGTGAATAACAATTTTCAGCGCACTTTGAATTCCATTACTCGGCTTACTTGGAGTTCACGGGAAATGCACGTACGTAATTTC
Organism: Ormyrus pomaceus; assembly: GCA_900474385.1. Classification (NCBI taxonomy): domain Eukaryota; kingdom Metazoa; phylum Arthropoda; class Insecta; order Hymenoptera; family Ormyridae; genus Ormyrus; species Ormyrus pomaceus. The sequence continues at coordinate 18,315 of UCOM01000336.1, forward strand.
GTACGATTCTCGTGACCGCAAATTATTTCGTTGTGGAAAATTGTTTTATCGGTTCGCGAACGTAAGTTTCAGCTCATTCATTTGATAAATATACTGTTAACTGTAAGCTTTTATCATTTTTCTCAGAAACTTATTGGGGGCAGGAGAAAATGAGGTTTGCTTTCATAAATTTTTACGATATAACGCATATAAATCAGCTAGAAATATTAGAATCGTTAGTTTCCTAAAGGAACTTGGCAAATTACCATTCAGTGCATATAAATGTTACTTTTTGCCAGAATCGCGTTCAAAGTATGCTTTTGTTTATTTTATGTATATTTCATGTTTTATGCGAAACGAAATGAACTGTACTTTACGTAAATTCTATTATCGTTGTAATTCACCTGCGACGTCGAGTATAGTAAACGTGATTTTACATAAATTTATTACGCTGACGTATTTAGTTTCAAACGACAGAATCCCATTAAAATGTATGAAAATTCAATGACCTCTCGGTGAAATTGGTGCTTTCAGCGTTTCTCTATCTCTCCTCGTCCACTTTTGAATGAAAAATGACGGGCGGAAGGCGAGAGGGAGGAAAAATGCAAGTGTAATGTAATCCCTTCGCTCCTCGTATATTTATTTTATTAAAAAAGTTATTAAAAGTTCTGAATGGAGACTTGATTAAAAAACTTTAAAATAACGATGAAATAAGTTGAAAAACTAGAGCAGACAAAGTTGGCGCATTAGCATTTTCGTCTACACATTCGCCTTTTTATAAAAGTCGAAATACAAGGACAAACGTCAACAGCGTCGCTCAAATCACATTTTGACCTGTTTTGCGTCTTCTTGCATGCACATACGCACAGTGTTTCCAGCTTTTTTTTTTTTTTTTTTTTTTCGAATAAGCACTTTGTTCCTATCAACATAATTAAAAACATTAAACATTTTTTTGCCTATTATCCCGCTCTCGCGCGTGGCACGTTCTCAATGCTTTCGGCGAGTTTTTTTCTAGATTATCTATTTAATTAAGCTTCATAACGTGGAAGGCCATTAAGCTGATTTTATCGGAGTATATAAATTTTCGATTAAAGTCTTTCACATTTAAATCTTTAATTAAAATAATTCTGTTTCGAGGATTATATAAAACTTTAATTAAGTTTTTTACTTGAAAACTGCATTTTCTGAATTAATATGCAGCCGCTTTATCGTAATTAATCAGAGAACATCCTTTAAGTAACGGGATTAGTTTTGTTTTGAAAGAAATCTGGATGAAACGGAAGATCGTCGATCTAATTTATCTTTGAAAGATAAAGGAAAATGTTTAATTAAGTTTTATTCAACTGATGATATTCAAGATAATACAAGAGATTTTACTATAGCTAATGCACGATCATTTCAATAAAATAAAATTGAGGATCAATTATGAGCTCACGTATCTAAAGAAATTGTTAAACTAAAATATAAGTTCAGGTAATGACTCGTCATATACGGGGTCGGTATAATAAAGATTCTATTAAAATTCTGATGTTGAAAGATATTGATTTTTAACGACATGCAATAACTGCTTGTAGTCTCCATTTAAAAAGATTACTGTCAAAATATAGCATGAATCACGAAAAGCAATATGTGCAACTTAATTAAATTAAATAATGCACAAATTCTTCGACGGATAACCAAATTAATTTAAAAAATCAATTATTTCGTGCATTTTAATATTCTTGTTTGCTTCAAATTATTGAAATTGAAATACGTTCGAATTAAAATTAAACTTTCGATTGGCTAGCAAACAAAAGCGAGCATGAATAGCCATCTCTTAATTTAAAATTACGCAGCATAAATTAGCTTTCAATGTTGCTGATGAAAGCAGTTAACTGAATTGGCACAAACTATTTATCTTTCACCGTTTTACTGCAAACTTGCAGTTCCATTTTGGTCGGCAAATATAATTACAGGAATAAAAAATCCACTTTTCCTCAATAAAGTTTGCAAAAGAACGTAAAGAAATTGCGCAGCTTCTTGCGGAAGGCCCGCTACTTCCTGTTATCGGCATTCGGCAGTCCGTTATTATGTAAATAGCCGGGCTTATCAAAAGCTTCCTCCCTCTCATGTGCGCTCCGATAAGTCGGCATTATTAGTGCTATCGATAATTAGATCCGAAGTCGCGTGCGGTGCGTGGCTTCTGTCTCTCTCCCTCTCTCTCATGCCAATAAACGCTTTTCGACGATGGCGGGGCTTGATGGAGATGTGCTCTGCTTTATCAACTACAGAAAAGTATGCGGGATTGCTTTGTTTTACACGGGACAATTGAAATGCTCCTTAAATTTTATCGCTAATCAATGATTTTTTAACTTTTTACTGATGTCATTAACTATCAAGTAAGTGAGAACAACTTACTCAGTTTTACTTTGGATTTCGCTCGAATAAAATCATTTTCAGCTGCTGTTTTAATATATCTTGGCGCTGTTTTTGTTAAATTACATAAATACAAAAACTAGATTTTTAAACTTTTAATGAAAGCAATAAAAAATTAAGCTCTTAGAAACATGAAAGTATAAGTCAGTGAGAAGATCATTAGTATTAGACTTATAACATCAAATTAATTTTCAATCAGATTTTCTAAATTTTATATTGATTAAACAATCAATCACGTTTTAATATTCAATAAAAAGGTTAGCTTAAATTCCTCCAGAATTAATTTTGTAAATATTTGGCAAAGAAATTAATAATATTTGTTGGGAAATTCTGTGAAACTTAATTAGAAAAACTGATATTGTATATTGAAGTATTTTTTATTAAAAAATATTGGTTAAGTTTTATTGAAAAAAAGTAATCAAATGCTAAACAACTTCACTTTAAAAATTTCATCAATAAATAACCTTTGTTTATTCTACTCCAGTATTAAATATTTTTAAATGTACCTCAACTGGCTGCTTTTTAGATCCAAATTTATTTTTACTGTCCGATAAAAGAGCCCTGATTAAAATCGTAAATTTAACGGACCACCAGAATTTATTTTTATATTTACGATCACCGAATGATTTATATCGGGAAGAAATAATAGATTTCCGTTAAAAAAGTCATTCTGTAAATTTTACGACTTTCAAAGAGATGATAAACAATGATTGTTCGATGAAAAAGTTTTTATGGTAGATTGGATGGAATACTTTGCCGTATAATTGATAAATTATTTTTAAATTGTACTTTATTTGGTTGGATTTCTAGCACGCATAATCGAGTTATTTAAAGTGAGTAAAAGGGCACGTGACAGCTGCGGGTCATGAATTTTCATCAAACAGAAGATGTTACTTAGACCAAAATAAAACCACAGCTTCAGGCCGCTGAATCAGACGGAATTTTCTATCCCCGATGCGACTCACCATGTCACTTTCCTTTCATTTCCATTGCATCTTGTAAATGTAGCTGGGAAATTTCTCGTTCCATTTAATTTCTCTTTGTCATATTCAGAATAATTTAAAACTATTAAAAATTCAAAAAACATCAAAGCAGCATTTCTTCAGCATTCTTTACACTGTACAATCCATAGTCTGAGAACAAAATAATCGGATGAAACTTGAGGATAAACACATTCTTCTATTATTAGAAACCTGTTAAACGTTTCAGTTCCAAGTCGCATCACAGATTTCGATCTCTAAAGCATCTGTGACCGCAGCTGTGTCATTCTTTGAGTTTAGACAGTTTACCGAACTAAAAATTTTCTGCCAGCGTCAAGCCAAAGTATACACAAAGGGACCCCCATCTGGCCCCGGAAAATTTTATGTGCCGCATCTGGTGCGCCATTAGATGGTGTAGGAGCGCTCGATTTTTTCCACTGCCTGCCCTCGGTCTTCCTCTTTTACGTATCCGAAAACGGTAAATCATCTTGACAAGTGCTTGTCTTGCTTTATCGTTAATAATTTCTTAGATGCAATGTGAACGTAAAGGCTCGTCGGTATTTTGACGTTCTGTACAGTTCACCTGCAATGCCTTCTTTCTCTAATTATTTCCATAAAAATACGAAAAGAGGTTTAAGCAATGTTAAAAGGCTTTACGAACGTGTCTAATTTAAAATAGTTGCCCTTGTTTCTTTTTCTCTTTCTCATTATCTCAACTAGCCCATTGTAATTTTTATGAGCAGTTTATGATTATTTCACAAGTATAATAGCACCACTAAGTTTTTCTCTTCTTCGCCAGTAATTTAAGTCTTATTTGTAATTTAAATCAGTTTAAATTGTAGGCAGTACTTTTAATTACTCTTTATTTAATTTAAATTTAATTAAATACAACACGTAAAAGTTTATGATGTTGCGTTTAAAGCTTTTTTTCCAATGCTTTATCCTTTTTGCGTAGCGCATTAAATTTTGTAATCAAATTGATAAGTTTCGGTTGAAAATAAAGCTTAATTCAGTCAAGCGAACATTTTTTAGAAAGTGAAATTTCCTTGTGCCAAATGTAAAAAAATGCGGTTATCCGCTTTCACTCTTGTAAAAATTACATTATAGAAATGTTTTTTTACAAGAGACCGAACAAAGAAAAGAACGACTGTATTCCAAACTTTACTTTCTAACTGATTTCTGTGCTACTTAAACGATTTGTTCTATTTCGGCGCGTCAAGCCAAGAATTACGTTCAATCGTGATAGCTTCCAAGTCCTTTATTATTTCACGTTCCGACTCCTTAAGATGAGTTTAATTAACTTTTTCTCTTTCTTTGTATTTCGAAGAAGTTGCGAAAAGTAAAATTAATTATACGACGATTGTTCTAAAATTATTTTTTGCCCTAACGAAGTTTGATCGTAATGTTAACTTTTCATCATAATGAAAACGTCACTCGAATAATAGAGTTAATTTGTACTTTAATTAAAAGCTCGCAGTTACTCGCACAAAGAGAAACTTTGCGTTGGAAATTATTAGTATTATTGCTTTACGGTTGAAACTTTATTTTTACTCGTAAAATCTGAGCGAATTAATATTTCCCGGAACGTGCATTAATTATATCTACAAACTTCTGCAAAAAACAAATAAGTTCTCATAAATCTAATTACCCCTGGTATGGAATTTTTCATATTTAAAATCTTTTTCCCTCATTTTCCGCCATTTGTATATTAAAGCACTCTCTTTACGGGCGTTAAACTTACTTTCTTGTTTAAGCTTTGAGATTAAAATGTAAATTAAATTAAAAATGTTAATAATAAAAGTTATTACCTCTTTCCTTGCACTTGCCTTCAAATCCGTTTACATAAGTGCACGTAGCTCGAATAAAATTGATGGCTGTCGTGAGTAATGCCAATCGTGAAGTAAAAAAGAAGAACGAGAAACACTGTGAAAGAGACGAAGCAAACATGTTTGTCAGTAAGAGAAATAAAAAGAAAATAGGAAAAAACTAAATGACCTATTTTTCTTTCAATTTTTACTGGCGTTTGCTTCGAAGACTTGTAAATACGTATTAATTTAATTTTTAAGTACTTTTTATTAAGACTGCAAGGAGAGTTACCTTCGATAGCAGTGGAATTACATAATTAATATTGCAAAAGAGCTCCGGCTTGCCTGCTACTTACACTTAACTATGCATTGTTTACTTACCCAGTTTATGTTCGGGAAATAATAACAATAAATTCGCATCATAATGCAAGGAGGAGAGGAAAATTACGAGCGCGCAAAGACAAAGCCGCGGAAGCGAGGCTTCTAAAATCCACCGGTTTCGGTGCCCAATAAATCGCTCGAATGCATAATTTTCTAGTTGAGCGTTTTATCAGTATGCAAATACATTTGGTAATATGTTTAACTTAAAAATATGCAGCACAATCGTGTCGCACATTTTTAAAAGTATATTAAAATTGGATAGAAAGACGACGCATTATAAAATAAAAGAAAAAAATTTAAAATTAAAATTTTAAAATACCCAAATGCTTGTATCCTATCAAGTAAAAGTAATATTAATTTAGGATAACGAAGAGAAATTCAATCCAAATCGTCAAATGTTAATTTTACATTTATTCTACCATTAATTAAATTGACCTATACAAACGCTATTACAGTACTTCAAATTAACGGGAGCATGATATAAAATTGCATTTCGCGAATCGCATTTATTATGTCTATGTTTGCATTAATCTTAAACTCATAAGTATAACAGTTTCAGATTAATGCAGCTAATCGAAGAGGAATTAACTAATAATAATGATAAAAAATTTTCATACTCATTTTTAATGATAACTGTTCTACCCGTCTTATTAGAGTGACTCCAGTGACTTTCAGGATAAAGCAAAACAGTAACAAAATTTTTATAAACAGTCTTGTTTACATCCATTATCATAAGTCACTTTCAGATCTATAACCAAAACGAAAAGCTTCACAGCCGTCCTAAATCGAAACTTGATTCCAGGTGTACAAGAAAAAGACCGAGGCGGCAAAGAAGGAGTACTTGAAGGCACTGGCCGCTTACCGGGCCTCTCTCGTGCAGAAGGGCGGTGACGAACACCAGCAGCAACAGCAGGCCCAGGCCCAAGCTCAGCAGCAACAGTCAGTCGCCCAGCAGCAAGCCGTCGCGGCCGCCGCCGCTGCAGCTGCCGCAGCCCAGCAGCAACAGCAGCAGCAGCAACAGCAGCAGCAGGCGCAGCAACAACAACAGCAGCAGCAGCAGCAACAGCAGCAGCAAGTTCAGTACGCGAACTACGGGCCACCTTACGGCCCCGCCGGGACCGCACAGGCCTACCAGGTCTACAGTCCCCAGCCGCCCTCGCCCCAGCAGCAGCAGCAGCAACAGCAGCAGCAACAGCAACAGCAGCTGGCTGCTATCAAGAAATCGTCGCACCACTTGTCTCCCAACTCCCACATGCAGGCTAATCAGCATCAGCAACAGGTCAGTAGTTTGCTAGGGCGGACGCTGCATTTGTTTCGAATATTAGACGGATTTCCAAGTCTAGTCACCAGGGGCAAGATTATAGCAATCCCGTAGTATCGGATTGTAAAGATTTGTAATGTAGCATAGGAAATGAAATTTTTACCGAAATTTCAAGTGCTTCGTCAAAGGCAATGTTAGAATCGAATAGCTCTGCAAATACATGCATGGCAAACGTAAACACTTGAAATCGGATTATTTGATCATGAAGGAATAGCGGATTGAAGATTCTAATTTAATGGATTAAAAAAGTAATAAAAATCAGTGAAATTACGTAGGCTGGATTTTCTGTAGTTTTAAAACAGTGCAGACAATGCAAAAACATTCAAAAGCATGACGTGTAATTCATTTTAAATGCAGATGAACTTACTTAATGACAGTTATTAAGGTTTCAATGTTCCAGCACGGAAACGCGAATGAGAAATAATATAAATTACAGCAGCCTTCTTCTTAATTTCTGCCTTGAAACAAAATTTTAGATTATTAATTTTCGCGAGAAACGTCGAAATGCGAAGCTTACATAAATTAGTCTCAGAGAACCTACAAAATTGCAGTAGTTATATTGCTATGAAATAGATCGTAAGGGCGTTGTAGATGGAGTTGCCAATTAACATGTGCAAGTAGTAGTTTGTAGAGAACTTTATCAAAGGAAAATGAGAATTACGATGCTTTTGAAGCTGCAATATCGAATCCCGGGAAAAGAAATTAGAATGAAATCGATTTATACAAGTAGCCAGGTTGAATAATAAATTCACTCATTCTTTCTATTATTTGGAAAAATCAAAACCATCACTCGGATTTTATTAAAAGTTATTGAGTTTTTCGGCTGATCAAATCAGTTGATTTTAAATTTGCTGAACCACTTGATTGATTTTCAAAACCCCTCTATTAGATATGTTGAATCCTTAATTAAAAGTTATTTGAATTCCTGCATGGAATATTTGATTTGATATCCGTGCAACTTGATCAAATTCTCATCTAACTCTATTAAATGTAATTGAATTATTATGCATTCTTCATTTTGTTCGTCAAATGCATAATAATAAACGCATACTTGTAATATTTCGTGTTAATAAAAGCAACGTGATAGCACGTCTAAACATGGAAGTACGATAAATTTTGGCAAAATTGGGTTCTGAAATGATTTCAATAAATAAATTGCCTGAAAGAAGAAAATTATGCAAATATAATCTTTCGAAGGAAGTGTCTGAGATGCTAAACTTTGAAAATTCTCTTACATAATGCATTTCTTCTTCGAGACTTTAGATTAATGCGTTTCCATTTTAAAATACTTTAAGAAACAAAATTTTAAAGCTATTAATTATAAATGGACTCAGTGTCTATTAAAGTTTGTTTAACTTTTTCGGAATAAAACGATCAGTTGTCGTTACTCATGCTTAAACTCAATAGGAAAATATTCAAGGCCAAAATCCTTTAGAAGCTAAAATATGAAAAAGAAGACGCTCGCATCGAATACCCAGCAAACGAAGGCTAAAAGGGAACTTTTTGAATTTTCAGAGTCTAATGGGCAACCCGATGGCACCGCCTCCTCACATGACGCAGCAACACATGCAGCAGCAAGTCTCGCAGCAGCAATACATGCAGCAGGTCAGTGAACTCTCCCCGTGAATTCTCTCCCCCTCTTGCACACACACTCGCGCCTCGCGAAAAGTCTATCCTTTGGCGTATAATAGCACCGCGCATGCGCAAAGGCTTTTTGTCTGTCTTTCTTTCCTCCTGAAAGGATTTTGTACCGAAAGGCAATTGCCCCCTCTCCTCTCTCTCTCTCTCTCTCTCTCGCTCTTTCTCTTTCTCTCTCTTTTACGTCTTCAAAGTTAATGACAATTCAGAAAAGTACATACTTTGCCGTTGACTCGTTGACTCTAACTCTCTAATTTAAGTGCACTTTCCACGTGTTTATTTGAGTATGCGTTCATTTAAAATAGATTTACCGGATTAGAAGAATTTTTTGCGCTTAAGTAACTATTTGAAATATTGAATAAATCACATAGCAGTACATCTTTTTTATCCTGACATTCTGCGATTGCTTTACCGCTCACCACTATTCAATTTGTACGTGTAATTTTGTACAATTTAAACTGATAATAAAAAAGCATTCGGTGTTTTTGCTCGAGGCTATTTCTCATTAGAATCGCTTAAACGTATTAATGTAACTAAAAAAAAGAATAAAGAATCGAGTAAAAAATAGATAAAAGAGAAATAGAATAAGAAAGACGCAAAGAGAGAACTGGAAGGACGAGCTAAACGACCGTTCTGCAAATTAACGGGAAGATTGGATCAAATTACGGGCTCTAGACGTTATATACCCCGGCCTTTTGTATTATGCATTCAATCTCCATTCGCTGTCATTCTTTTGCTCTTGTCCGTTTTATTTCTTGCGCGAGATATAAAGCGTCGCCACTCGTGTTCCCCCTTTTCGCGCCATAATCTCTAATTTCGAAAACCAATTTATTCTCATATGATCACAATGCAAAGCGCTGAATACGTGTTAGGTACATTTAATTCGATGTTTCTCATTTTACCCTGAAAAATGACACTTAATACTGCATAATTTATGAATGACGTAGGAATTTTTTACTATGGACGCTTGTAATTATATTAATGTCGGGTTTGCACAGCAATTTTGGAGCTAAGAGTTTCTCCCTTTGTTAAATGTAGACTACGTTAAACACTCCAAAATTCTTTTTCGTCGAAATTCAAATTTTCAATTTCTGGCGCTGATTGCAGGGAGAGCGGACGGTAATTGTATAGTAATGGAGGGGTCTTGAAAGTCCGATTTCAAGAAACTTCTTTCAGGAGAACGTTCATTTTTCAAAAAATTATAATGCCAGTTCAATGAATAATTAGATAATAACGGTACAAAAACCTATAAAAAAAATTAAAATAATTAAAGCTTCTTTCTCGCAAAGTGAAAAAAAATTTATTGATACAAAATTTAAAAGATGAGCGATCAACATTTTGCAACCTTTGCGCATTCTCCAACAAGAAAACTTTCTATCGCCTTGAATACAAGAGAGTCACGGCTTGAAAAAGGTACTAATGCCTCATGTTCTTTGAACAGGTGCCACAGCAGCAGGTGCAGGTGCAACAGCAGATCTTGCACATGAGTCCGCCACGGGGCAACGAGTCACTGTCGAGTCCCCCGCCCGTGAACAACTCGCAAGCTACGATGGCCCAACAACAACAGCAGCCACAGCAGCAGCAGCAGCAGAATTCATGCATTCGCCACGGCTGCCCCAATCCCGCCATCTCCAACACTGAATGGGAAGACGAGTATTGTAGCAACGAGTGCGTTGTTAGCCATTGTAGGTTCGTATTTTCAATTTTTTTTTCTCTTAGAAGGCGAAAAAACTAGCTTTGATTTTGTGTTTGTACAAACATGCAATAGCAGATTGAAAATGTGAATGTTTTATTCTTGAATTTTGAAGACGTTAAATGCATATTTCTAACAATAATTTTTTGTTCCAGGGACGTTTTCCACAATTGGGTACCCACAAATCAGAATCCACAGCAGAACTTTTCAACAGTGAAGTAAGAACTAGATAACCAGCAATACTAGATAGACCTATAAAGAAAAATAATTGAATTAAGCCCAAACGCATTGGACTTTCGACAAATCGAAGAAAGTCCGTCGACGACTGAAATAACAAAATAAGTCTTATCTGGTATGTAAATAGAAGAAGAGCATCGCGGAAGATTGGGTTTTTGGGAACGTAATCAAAACTCGTGCCCTGAACTGAATTGAACAGTGCGAACGAAGCGAAACTGTTATTTCTTTTTCTTTTTTTAAGTGCGAAGGAAGAAGATAAAGTTGCGAGCGAGCGTTTTATCTCAAGCTGAAGGTCAATGACTTCAGAAGGAAAAAAGTAAAGAAAGGAAAAGAAGGAACAGGGCTGGAGTGAAAGAGAGAGAATAGCGAATGAATTCGTTTTAGCCGATAATATAATTTCTTGTTAATATACTTTTTGTCTTTTTAATGCATCATTTGTCGAGAGGCATGGGAGAGTCGTACGACACTTCTTTTATGAAGTTTGAAAGTACAAGGCGGCAAAAAGTATATAATCTCGAGAAAAAAATCTACAAACAGAAAGTTGTCTGCGCATGAAAAAACATGAAACAGAGAAAGACAAGTAGAAGCAAACAATACGTTTAAATATAAGAATAGAAATTGCATGTAAATATGAGAAAAGAGGCAGGCGTAAGAATGGATGCATTACTCTTTGTAACTTTTTGAAAGTGATAGAAGGCAAAAAATAATCGGGGACATCCCTGAAAATATTGTCTTTATCGCACGTTCGCGATTGAATAGTTAGGAATGCGAGAGAATGCTTAATTAAAAGAAAAGTAATGGATTCTCTAGACGTAGGGAGCATTGATCGATGATCGAGCGTGAAGTGCACCGATCGATCAATTATCTATAGTGTGAAGAAAAGTATCGAAACATGTCTATGTATACGCTGAAGAAAAGTCATTTTATAAAGTCAGAACCCAAATGAATATTCATTCTAGTGCTCATGAAAACGCGCGCTTATTTGGGACTTGCATATTTATTTGTCAGTTTGGAAATACCTATTTCCTGAAGCAAATAAATAATGAATATTACCTAATATAAACGTGCTCAATAAATAAGACTAGAATGAGTATATTTTTTCAGTGTACGGCGGCATTTATTGGCGAGAGCGAAAGAGAGAGAAATAGAGGATAAAAACGAAATGACGCCAAAATGAAGGTGACAATTATAAGACATATGTTCCTGACTGCTCTCGCCACCAATCCCACGATGGATCTGATCAGGGGCTATTATATATACACATACATAGATATATAAATATATTTATGCGTAAACAAAAACAAAAGTATCGTTGTGTAAAATAAATATTTCCGACAGTCGCAGCAGCGCCCAAAAATAGATGGTACACTACCCCATCTGCACTCATCCTTTTTCTCCCCTTAGCTCTCATTCCACATCTTCCTTTCCTTAGGAGCGCATCTTAATTTACTTCGTAAATTTATGTTGTTGATCATCACTATCTCTCTCTTTCGAAAAGTGATTATTTTTCTATAATAAGGGTATATTATAATATCGTAAGTTAATACGAGCCGCGCGCAAGCGATTCTTATTATGTAGGCTCGAAGTGCCGATGGAACGACTTATACTTTTATTTGTTTTTTATTACTACTATAATTATTATTATTTTTATTATTAATATTATTCTTTTTATTCTATTAATCGACCTGATTATGTTGTTGCCAGTTCCTGAGTGCCAATGACTTCATTTTATTCGTGTTATAACAATAACATCTTTAATATATTTTTACGTGGTAGTTGATCAATTCTGAAAGTTGTTGTTTCTAAAGCATTAAAGTATTAATTTTATGTGCTTATGAAAAAGTTTGAATAAGCAATTAAATATTGCTAAATCTTTCACATCATTTTAGTTTTCTAGAGTTAATAACTGTTGTGCATCAAAACATATTTTAGCGCTACGTAAATTTAATGTTTCCATTTCAATAATAAAAATGTGTAACTAAAACACGTTCTATTAATATTTATTTAATTGTTTCAAATCTGTTATTTTATTCAATTGTTTATTCGAATGTAGTTGTATTTTAGAAGTATCATAAAATAAAAGTTAGAAATAACTACTTTCATACTTGTTACTGGCACGATAGCAACTATTTTTTATTATCTTAAATTTCAAACAATTTAGAAAATGAATATTAATCTTATTTTTTATTGAAACGGAGTAACTCGTTATTTAATAACAGGTTGATTTTGGTCTCTACGACGATTTTACAAATTTTTTTTTTACTAAATTAGGAGATAAGTGAAACGATTCACAAATGACTGTACGCGTGATTTTAAGACGAAATTTATTTTCTCTTTCATGTTTGACATGAAAGTGTATACAAACAATAAAGGAATGCTTTCTTTAAAATTCCTCGCTGCAATATTCGCGCGTACTTAGCGTTGCTTCGCTTGTCTCGTGCGTTCTTCCCTTTTCTATTTTAATTTTACAAAAAATCTTTTACATAGACCTTATCATCTCCAGCCACTTTTTTTCACATTCTTACTGTACATACCTAAAAATATTTGATAGATATTTAGGTTAAGACGTAAGATAAATTATAGTCGATACTGTATTATATACCGATGATGATTTGTGGTATATATATTAAGAAAAAGCACGACATACAAATATTATTATTATATAAAAAATATAAATATATTCTATCTTCGCGCGTGAGATGTAGCCAATTCGCTTGAAAGCCTTTATTGGCTTCTGGACTGTTTTACAAGCGACCACGTAAAATTTATATTTTACTTCCTGCTCTTCAATCAAAATATACTTTGATTTTCTTATTAAATATCATTTAAGCCTTGGGTTTGGCGTGGAAGTTTGAAAAATTGTTTTTATAATTTTAAACTCCAGCGAGCGAATTCAGCTACCTCTCGCGAAGCCTCCAATCGACAACTGCGACTGGCGAGCATAGTTATTATTGATTATTGATTATTAATTAAAAACATTAAACATAAGCGCTGGATTGAAAAAGCACCGCAAGAGGTGGAGATTCTTAAAGAAGTGGACTCGAGTCCGCTGATGATTTCTGCATACGCAAGGAAAACCCATGAACGACAATGATGAGAATAACGAGAAAAAAACGAAAAGTTTCTTCGCTGTCGAGCAAAGTTTAACGAGAAAATAAAAGGAGGAAAAAAATTGTTCTTCATGACCGTGTGAGGCTCTGTATACCTTATGTAGAAACACGTTGTTCTGTTTTTTGTTTCCAAAGTACGCGCGCGTGTACCAAGTTTTTGAAGGCTGATGATGCGTCAAAGAGTCGGGGAAATAATAGTAAGAGAAAAAAGCGTACTCTCGAAAGGATATACACACAAACACAAACTATGAGAAATGAGAAAAAAATAAATCTAGCATCTATCAAGCGTATAATAGTAGCACTAGCACTACACATCAAAAGCTAATATATGATGGTGATTTGCAATGATTTATGTTTATTTCTATTGTTTTCTGTACAAAGACTTCATTATTAAACGATTTAAGTCTTAACACTGTTTAAGAGTTTTCATTTTCCTTTTTTAATTCCTTGAGAATCTGTACTTTCCTTGTGTAATGAAGAAACTGCTAATTATGATTATGATTAATCAAAAATGTTCAATGCTTACAGCCTATTATTAGCGTTTTTTGCAATCATGCAAGTTACATTGTTTTAAAGGTTGAACTATTTTTTTATTGTATTCGTGACATTCTTGCATATTTTTAAAACTCCATATATCTTGATCCTGTCAAGTATATACAATATTGGAACATAGGCGATAATAAAATTTAAAATTGTGAAGTGAAACGAATCTAACCATCTTTGACTAAAAAATAAGAATTTATCAAATCTGGTTTTGTCGACTTTCAAGTTTATACCACAGGTTTATTTTAACTTAAATATTCCTTACAAATTATATTTGCTCAAAATAAAACGTTAGATCCGTTTTGCAATTGCAAAAATAAATTGATGTCTAATAATTGCGATACATTATAATATTCGCTATTATAAGTGTTCTTATAAGTATTTGGAAATACAATTGTTGTCACATTAAACAAAAATTACAAGTATTATTTATAGTTAACCTTTCAATTAATCATGCTTCACTTTTTGCATGTGAAATATTTAAAGTAAACATTTTTAAATGTTATTACAAATTTTTATTTTATTAAAAAAATATTAATTTTTTAAGTTAATTAATAAAAAACAATGAAATTGCTTATTCATAAACATTAAAAAATTTTTTGATTTTCCTAAAGTTGCAATCTGATCTTGGTGTGCATGTTTGAAAACTAATACTTTGAAAATTTCAAAAGCTTTTACGTTTTTAAATGACTTTTTTTCACTAGTTTATTTATTGTTGTCAATTTGTTGTTTATAATACTTCATTATTACATTTAAAAATTCATACATGTTAACTTCAGGATTGATCATGTAGAACATTTTTTCTAAGCTATAGATCTTTATGGCCCTAAAAAGAGCGGTTTTTTTTTCTTAGTATTAAAAGATGTTTTTTTTTTTCACGAAGCTATGCACAAAGGGTGGTGTCTTCAAAAAGGACCGAGAAAGTAAGCCTCGCTGAAGTATTCAAGAGCCATTACAGACGAGCTTTGAAAGTGCAGATCAATTTTGAAGTACTGGACTATTTCTCGCACAAGTCGCTGAAATGGTAGCTTGCAATTTAGCAGTTCCATGCTTTTCTGGTATCAGCGAATTTCACGAAGAGCAACTGTTCCTTGCCTGAAGCGTTGAGACTTTTTCACCTCTCCCGTAGCCGGTGCGCTTTTCCGCACCGTCTTCGTCGCCAGTTTGCGAGGAGCCTTTTTTCTCCTTTTGATTTGCGAACTGTTTGTTTCATACGTGCCATTGTTAAGATAAAGTTTCGTTCACATCGACTACACTAACGAGACGAGAATGATCTTTTTAACGACAAGACGGTATATTTATAAACAAGAACGTTATACTGCCCCTATACCTTAGTACTAGAAGAGAGGGAAACAGCACTGCCATTGGTTGCTTCCATTTAGTGGGGCAATAGGACCCGCCACTATAAAACAAAACACACTTCCGATTAAAATTATTGCTTTGTAGTTTTACGTTCAGTAGACTCCAAAAGTTTTTGAAGATGACTGGTCTAGGAAAAGGAGGCAAAGGTTTGGGAAAAGGAGGAGCAAAACGCCATCGAAAGGTCTTGCGTGACAACATCCATGGCATCACTAAACCTGCTATCCGCCGTCTTGCAAGACGCGGCGGCGTTAAACGTATCTCTGGGCTCATATACGAAGAGACTCGTGGAGTTCTAAAAGTTTTCCTTGAAAATGTGATCCGCGATGCAGTTACCTATACCGAGCACGCCAGAAGGAAGACCGTTACTGCTGCCGATGTCGTCTACGCTTTAAAAAGACAAGGACGTACTCTATATGGTTTTGGTGGTGACACGTTTTAAAAAGGGCTAAACATCTTATAATATATAACGAATTGTTCGCATTTCAATCTTTTTTAACATTGTATTGTATATTAAGTGTTTTTATAAGATAAATGCTACTGGACTAATTGTATCTGTTCAACTTATTTAATAAAGAACAATTTATTAAAAGGTTAAATCTGTTTTTTTTTTTTATTTCATACGAATTCTGTAATGTTTAACATACAATTTCAATTCAATTTGGAGCCCTAAGAAGAGCCGGGGTTTTTTAAATCCAGTGCACTTAATTTTAAAGTTAATTTTATCATAATTTTATTATTTGACAAATGAATCTACTCAGTTCTCGCTTTGACTTTTGTAGCTTACCCCCACCAAGCTTTCATAACAGATGAGTGCCGTAGACATTTTTCTTCTTAAATTTAAACTCAAATTTTGATAGAATCTTGTTTTACATATATCTTCATTTCAAATTCAATTGATTTTTATGAAACATTAAATTAGAGCAAAAACCTGGCACAACTTCAAGCTGTGTATGCTCTCAACGAAGATCAAAAAGGACACGAACGAATTTCCAACTATGCATGGAAGAAAGCTATCCGCGTGATGAAAACTTCAGTAAAGAATTAGATTATACGGGGATGGAAAAGAGAACGACTAAATAAAAAAAATTTTTTAAGCTAAACATGTGATTCTCGATTCTTCCATTTCGAGCAAGCAGTACGTCAAGAACTTCAAACATGCGCAAAACGAATTGTTCACATTTTCAATCGTTTTTAATGTTATATTTAATTAAAGTAAATTCTACTAGACTAATTATCCCTGTTCAACATTCAATAAAGAACAATTTATTACAAAGTTACATGCGTTTTGGGTTTCATATAAAATTCCAGTATTTGACATACGTTTTAATTCAATTTGGGGCCCTGAAAAGGGCCGGGGTTTTTTTACAATGATTAAATCAACAGCGCACTTCATTTTTAAGTTAATTATATTAGAATTTTATTATTAAAAAATAAATAATTAAACATTTAGTTCAATATATTCTATTAAAATATATAAAAAATAACTACTATTTTTAACTTCATCATACGAAATAAATGCTCTAAGAAAAAATTTTGAATATATTGATACGACAAAAATATTTAATAAAAGAAGACCAATAAAGCACTGTCACTTAAACATTGAATAAATAACAATTATTATTACATACAAATACTTCTCATGATTAAATTACCAGTGCACTTAATTTTATTATTTAAAAAGAAATGATTTAAATATTTAGTTCAATATATTCTATTAAAATATATTAAAAATTACTATTTTCAAATTCATGACAAATGCTCTAAGAAAAAATTTAGAATATATTGCTACGACAGAAAAACCAATAAAGCACTGTAATTTAAACAGTATTCAATAAATAACGATTTACCAATACTATACCATAAACATTTTAATCGCCAAAACCGTAGCGGTTGATTCTCTGATGGAAACCATCATGATCCAGTTTCATGATTTAAGCTCTGCTTCCTCTTCGTCCTAATCCTTTGTCTGCAATGCTAAAGATGTCGATTACGAATGAATCGGCACTGTTCTCGCTTCGGCCTTTATAGTCTACTAGTACCCCCACCAAGCTTTCACAACAAATGAAAGTGACGTACTTAGACGTTTTTTCTTAAATTTAGAGTCAAATTTTGATAGAATCTTTTGTTTTACATAGAATTTTCAATTCAAATTTAAATTGATTTTATTTAAGCATTAAATTAATGCAAAGGCCTTGCTTAAATTCAAGATAAGCTGTATATGCTCCCAACGAAGTCAAAAAGAAAAAAGGAATGAATTGCAATAAACGCATACCTATTTTTCCAACTATGCCTGGAAGAGAGCTATCCACGCAACGAAAACTCCAGTAAAGATTATACGGAGATAGAAAAGGGAACACTAACGAATAAATATAAAAAATTTTTTGAACTAAATATGTTAAACTCGATTCTTCCATTTTGAATTTTTGAGCAAGCATCGCGATAAGAACTTCAACATACACAAAATAGAAGAAACGACAAACGGGTTTATTTAAAAAATAGTAAAGAACATTTTTTAATCGCTTTACCTTGAATGCAATTTAAGGTTTCCTTAAAAAATATTTCGTAAAAAAAAACAATATTTCTAAAAATTATTCTTGCAACAAAAGAATTAAAATAGAAAATTTCTAAGATAAAATAAAAAGATGAAACTAAAATTTCAGTAACAAATCTTGTTCGTTTAAAAAAAATTGATGGTCCTGAAAAGGACCGGATTTTCAAAATCAATTATTTTTATTTATTTAGAGTTGGTAAATTTAGTAACGGCTTTAGTGCCTTCAGAGACGGCGTGCTTAGCAAGTTCGCCAGGAAACAGCAGCCGTACAGCAGTTTGAATCTCTCGAGAAGTGATGGTCGATCTTTTGTTGTAATGCGTAAGGCGGGAAGCTTCGGTGGCTATGCGTTCAAAAATGTCATTGACAAAGCTGTTCATAATGCTCATAGCCTTGCTAGAGATACCGGTGTCGGGGTGCACTTGCTTAAGTACTTTGTAGATGTAAATACCGTAGCTCTCCTTCCTCTTGTGCTTTTTTTTGCTAGTTTTAACGCTCTTTTGAGCTTTACCAGACTTCTTCATGGCTTTTTCGCCCGTCTTCGGAGTCATTTTCCAAAATTTTCTCAAACTGACTGAACTGAACACTAGTCAGAGAGAATATAACAGAGAACACCTTAAATTTTCGTTTTATATTCTTCGACAGAGCACTGCCGCTATACCCGCTACATTTTCATGACAGCGCTACAATAGGGAGAATGGTTGCTAGGCAACGTAACGTAGCAGTTAGTTGATTGGTGCGGCGGCGCTTTGACGACAGCTATAAGTTGATTAAAAATCGAGTAACTTTATCATTTTATTGTTTGTTTCTAACAAGGATTAAACGTGACCCGAGATTACATTAATCTGAAGAGATGTCTGGACGTGGTAAAGGTGTCAAAATTCAAGGAAAATCAAAAACTCGATCTACTCGAGCTGGACTTCAATTCCCAGTCGGTCGTATTCACCGGCTGCTCAGGAAAGGAAACTTTGCTGAACGTATAGGTTCTGGTGCTCCTGTTTACATGGCCGCCGTTATGGAATATCTCGCTGCTGAAGTTCTCGAGTTGGCGGGTAATGCCGCTCGTGACAACAAAAAGTCTAGGATTATTCCTAGACATTTTCAGCTGGCCATTCGTAATGATGAAGAACTGAACAAGCTGCTTTCAGGAGTTACTATCGCGCAAGGTGGTGTTTTGCCTAATATTCAAGCTGTGCTCTTGCCTAAAAAAACTACTGAGAAGAGCTCTTAAATTTGGTGGACTACATGCAATCGGCCCTTTTTAGGGCCACCAACTAGTATTCTAACGTATTCGAATGATTTTTTTCTATTTAATTATTTAAATATAACGATTATTAAGGTATATTATGCATAGAAAAAACTGTAATCTAATAAAATAAGTAAAAAAACGACTTGCAATTCAAGTCGTAAATATTCACCAATCAACAATAAAAAATAAAAAGCAATAACGATAGTTATAGAAATTTAAATCAGCAATTTTAACATTGTCAAACACGCATCTGTAAAATGAAATTATGCAATGTATATTAAATTTATTTTAATTTTAAATCTAAGAAATTTCATTATCCGTTATACATAATTTTGTATTAAATTAATTAATTGCGGATTTCTTAAGATTCAAATTTCAAAGCAAGAAGACGATTGTCACGAGATCGAAAATTACAGTCAAAATATATAATATGAATTATGAACATTGAAGAAACAAGGTTACAGCTAATTTGGTGGCTTTCATAATTTAACTAATATATGTATATATTTTAATAAGTAATAACATATATTTTGTTTTAAATTTAAAAATACTACTTTATCCGTGACTTTAAGACCGTCATTGTTAGCACAAATACAAACAAACCTCAAAAACCTAACCTCACTTTTATTCAAACCAAATACCCACTACTGCATGGGTACCTCAGTGATAGCAGTGTGGCACGTGTGGAATTAAACTTTCATTAATTTATTATTTATGCATAAATTTTGAAATAATAATAGTAAATATAAACGGAATTGCTGTACTTTCTTTAGATAAACAATTATTTTATTATAATTACTAAGTGGTTAATACATTTTTTTTATAATTTTAAATTGTTTATTTTGAATATTTCATATATTATTTAGATCTAATGTTTTCTTTTAATTATTACAGTATTTCAGATTAAAACATCATGGGTAAAAATAATAGACATCAAAAACAATTAAAATCTGAAAAATCTAAAGTTAAACTGAAAACTAAAGGATCAAAACAACCTTTGCCAAAAGGTTTGAATATTACCGATGCTAGTTTTAAAGTTAAAAAAATTATTATTCGTGAGCAATTGAAGCAACAAGATGAATCACAGATTCTTAGTCGCAGAAAACTCAATGTTAAAGTAAGATTTTTTTTATTAATTTGGTAACTTAACCCCTTGCATGTTCATGATGGAATATACCATCATTGGCTGATTCTTGATAAATAAATGACTTTTTGCATAACAGTCAACGGGTTAAGTTTAATTGCTTAAAGATTGATTAAAGCTATAATTGATTCAATAAAATAAACTTAATAAATATTTTAGGATCTTTTAACAAGACTACAACATTACAATTCTTCAGTGAGACAAGATGGTATAAGAGAATTAAAAGAAATTTTGTCAGAACATTCAGTACAAGTTTTAAATGTTCATCTTAGTGAAATACTTAAAGGAATATCAGCGTTAATACTTGATAAAGAAAAAGCAATTAGGAGAGAAGCTTTAAAAGCATTAAATTTAGTTTTAAGTCCAATATCAAAAGAACAACTACTTCCATTTAGTAATGTTTTAATCTCATATCTGACTTGTGCCATGACTCATATAGATCACAACATAATGGAGGATTCTCTTCTTTTTCTTGATATCCTAATGCAGCATTGCAATACTTTCCTTGCAAATAATAGTCATAAAATTCTTCTTTATTTTTTGGATATGATTTCCAAACTACGTTCTGAAGCTCAACCGGGTAGACAGTTAACAACTAATTTAAATTCAAAAAATACTAATATAAAATGGAGAATAAAAGTTTTAAACAGTTTACAACAATTTTTATTGGCTATTGTTCAAAATAAGAGAAATGTTAAATCTAATTTGACAGTAAACTTTGCAAAAGTTTATTACGTAAAAGATAAAAATGACCATTACCCAATTTATTCTCCAATGTGTTTACAAATTTGTCCTATAAAGTTTGAAAATACAGATACAAATAATAAAATTAACAAAACATTAGATTTAGAAACATTTCAAAATTATATTGACTCTTTAATGCCTCTGATGTTTGACAGTTGGTTAGAAGTCTGTCCTAAAAAGCAAGCTGCAAGTAATTTTCAACTTCCCATTTCTGATCAAGCAGCAAGTCTTTTAAAATGCATCACAAGCATAGTTCAATCCATTATAGAATATATGGAGTCTTTAGAATTCGAAAAAGGAACACTCGCATCTAGTGAATGGTTTAAAAATAAATATCAAAACCTTTTTATTAAGAACTTGCTTCTTGAATTTCCTTATCAGCAGCAAAAATCAAGCTTCAGACCTAAAAAATCTGGGGAAAGTCAAATTGTAGCACTTTCTGGTGACTGTTTAGAACAAAATTTCAATTTATGTTATATTTACATTTGGTTTACAACAATATTTAGTAATACCAAAGCCAACAATTTAGATAAAAATTTAACACATCAAATCCTCCAATTTCTTACAGGTAAAATTTTAATTTAAACTTGTTAAAACTTTTTTAAAAACTAATCATTTTAATTTTACAACAGATAAATTAGAAAATTGGAATAACAATCAAGCACCTGCATTACCACATTTAATAAAAACTTTAAGGATACTTTTTTTAAAAGCTTACACAATTTGGTATAGAAAAAAAATTTCAATGGAAAACCTTTTAAGCAGTGTTATCAATGCATATTTACAACAATCAAAAAAGGAATTACAAACCCAATTATTTTCGATCCTTAAAGAAATTGTATTAGACCACAATTTATATTATATTCACAAGTAAAATTTTTCGCAAAAAATCTAAAATTAATAAGTTTACTTTTAAAATATTATTTATTTGAATATATTTACTTTATTTATAGTGCAGAAAGTTTCAAGGAATTCATCAAATCACTTCCTTCTCTACTTCTTAAAAATACTATTAATGACAGCACAATTCAAATGCTTAATAGAGTTGTCTTGCAATATAGGCAATGGCTACAAAAAGAATTGGTAGAAAATCATGATTGTATAGTTGGTAAGAATATAAATATTTTTAATTGAATTATTTATTAAAATTATGTTACAAATTGTATTAATCCCATTTTTACTTTTTAGAAAATGCAAAAACCATTAAGATAATAGGATCAGATGATGAACAAAATTCTAGATTGATGATTTGCAATTTATTTTATTTTATGAATGAGCAGGTTTATTATTAATAATATAATAAACAAATCGACAAGGTAACAATGATCATTTTTTTAAGTACACATTTAAAAAAATAAACTGCATTACTTAAAGCTATACATGTACAAAAGTCTTCAAAATAATACTCTTAAAAATATCACTTTAGTCAAATTTCATTATTGTCAGTCGAATCGCTCTTAAATGCTAAATTGTCAATTCCATTATTTCCAAACGTTCTTAACTCGCTTTCGTTTGCACTGCAAACCGAATAAACGGAGTCAGCCATGCTCGCTCTTCTCGTTGCATTTATAATATTTTCGCAACTCGGTGTCACTGGTAAATTAGGAAATTCCTTACTAATTCGCGGCCAATTAGGATTGCATTTCAATTGATGTTCTATAACCACATATTGTTTCTTAGAAGTTTCAGGTTTATCCATCTTTGACTTAATTTTTTTGCCAATAAGGTAGTCAATGACAAAGGATTCGAATCCGAGGCTCACCAGGAAGTTAATGAAACCAAGAATAATGATTATGCATCTCCAATCATAAACCGGTGGCATTGATAGTTCTATAAAATCTGTAAGCCACTGCGCCGGATAAAGCGTGATATAGACATTAAGTATCGTCAGAAGCACTACCGAAAGGAGAAAATATGTATTAGTATAGATGGGTTTTCTATAAGGTTTACCCATCGAGAAAACAATGGCTAATAAAGTATACTGGTAGGTAGACAAACAAAAAATGGAATAGTTCTCGTAACAATAATAGAGATACTCGTCCTCAGGGACTAGGTACTCATACCAGGAAAATTGCTGTACTACATAGAATACCAATAATTGGAATGCGAATACGATAAGCGTATGCATTGCCATTGAAAACATTGGGGTGAAGCTGACGAGACTGGAGGTCGGCGGTACTTTTGCCAGTTTCTTGTCGTACGCTTCGGTCTTGCCGAAAAAAAAGGCAAAGTTCACAAAGAGCATTATATCTACGTAGAGGAACTGAACTCCCGAGAAATTCGACTTGATAGAATAGAGGATTATGGTGCTGATAAATTCTGTTAGCGAGTAGCAGACCGTGAATTTGAAGATGCCGAAAGAAGTGACCAGAGCGGCTCGGCCTTGCTGGATAACCGTCGGCACGCATCTGATGTCAGGAACTCGAGATGTAAATGGACTGGCAACGCTGTAAATCATTAATATACAATTAGTAAGATAAATACTGTTTTTACTAAGTGTCATGTATTTTTTCTACAGAAAAATATTTTGTAATTAACTTTTTAAGTGATGCGATAAACGTAGTAAAATTTTACACTATCTAATTGTTAAAACTTTTAAGCATGTTTTTATTTAAAACAACAAAATTTCTACAAATATTTATAAATAATATATTTTATATTTGAAGAAATTAACAATTGTAGTTAATTAACTTATTTCGCTCCAGTTAAATTTTTATTATTAATCAACTCTTGCATTTTTAATTTTACAACTATTCACAATACATTCCTCTGATATAAAAACAATTTTGAATTCTGATAATATCACATTAATAGCAAAGGCGGGAATAAAAAAAGTATCTTATTACCTTGACTCTGCTTCGGAAAGCGAAATTCCAACGTGAGCCGCTCGTAGTGCGCCGCAATCATTTGCACCGTCCCCACACATTGCTGAAGTATTGCGTTAATCGAATTAGTTACGGTATTGTACAAATGAAAAAAAAATATTTTGTATTAATTTGCATCATCGGAATAACAAGAGCTTGGAAAAAAAATTGCGTACATAGTGTAAATGATGTTTGAATAGATTATTTACGATTTTTGTTTAATTTATGCCGTGAAAGAAGGTGTGTCTGCGATAAAAAAAATGATAACAAATCAAATGATAATTTTAATCGCTTTGCAAAGCCATATTGAAATTACTTTTTTCTGTCGTACATAATTAGTTTTACCAAGAACATTAATATAATGCTTAAATTAATAACTTTTACAAGTGCATGCAATTCTTTTTGTTTTTAAATCATTATTTCAAACGCGTTTTTTCCAGTATTAAATTAAAAAATTCTGTATAAAATCACTGACCAACATAATAACCCAGTTGCATTAGGTCGACGATAAGCTGCTGCTTTTGAACGCTAGACATTCTGGCGAAAACCGCACCTCTAACGCATATTCTAGCCAGAGTCTCCGAATCAGCGTAGTGTTCCCGCAGCACCTGCCAAGCGTTACCCGTCAATGCGAACTTGTAACTATTGGCGCAGCGTCCGAATTCCAAATCATCGAAAGTCGTCGACTTTAGCTTCTCCTATTGATAAATTAGACACAAATATTATTAAGAGCATTTTGATTTGCTTTCGAAAACGTTTTCTGTCACGTGTTTATCTTAGCGGTCTGATTTTTCCACCGTCTAAGACTGACATCACCGACGTAATCTCGGCAATCGAATCTCAATGTTTGCAGATCGTCTCGATCAAGCGATAACATTCGGTCGCACGTGACTCGATAAGAGTCGCACTTACGAATTGGGGCAAGCCCTGTATGTTGTAGAATAACTCGGGTTTCTCCTTGTCTTTCGATGGTACAGCGGTGACGCTTATCACTGTCTCGTCCTGCGCCAGAATGCCGCAATCTTTGGCCACGCTGATGGCCGTCTGGATGTTGTCACCTGATGGCATTGCGATGTAACGCGTCAAACTCTGCTTTTCGGAATATCGCGGGGCGAGAAGGAAGCAGGATTGAAAGTGCACGTACCAGTTATCATGACGATCTTCATGTTGGCATTGCGTAGGTCCTCGATTACTTTCACCGTTGGCTCTTTCAAGCGGTTCTCTAGGATGATCAGACCCAGGAACTCTAGATCTTTCTCCACTGCGTCCCTCGGTATATCTGGGATCTGAATAAAAAATCATCATCTAATTTAGGAAAATTTGACATTTAGTAAGAAGATTAATTATCGGTATTGAATAATGTTATCGTTTAGATTAACTCGCTCAATTATTGATGAAAGCAGAATTTTATTGAGATCAAAATAAAAGAGTGAAATCAGAATTAATCTGTGACTGATTGTTGCCTTATTTCTTATCACTATTTTAAATCTGATTTAGAAATCTATTTAAATGTTGTGACTCATATACAAATATGCAAATCTACAATATTTTCTAATTTGTAAAACAAATGACTATAGAAGCTTGCATGGAAATGTTATCAGAATTCTTGCCAATACCGCGCACTTCCCGATAGGCTTTGTTAATTAAAAACAGATCTGAATAATTTAAGAGCGCAGGTCTTAATAAATCAGTACAGGAAACGCACTTCCTCCTCGTTGTCGACGTTGATCTCCTTGGTGGCGAGCGCGATGACCCTGTAGCCCAGCTCGGTGAAGGACTTGAGGGCGCACATGATGTTGCCGGGGATCGTCGTGGGGTCGCTGAGGCTGAGGATCATCTCGGGCGAGCCCTTGCTGAAGGCGAGGAAGCTGCCGTCAGAGTGGCGCGCGATCACCGACATGCGCTGCAGCGTGCTCGAGAACTGGTACTGCTGGATGATCTCCATCGTATCCTTCGAGTCGTTACCCCTCGACGCCGGCGGCCTTATGTACGTCAGAGGCTCCAGCTTACTGGTCCGAAGCTGATCCGGCGGTTTCAGTTCCGGCTGCTGTTCGTAGAGCTCCCAGCCTGTGGACTCGAACATCTGGAGACAAAAAATTACCGTTCTCTCTTTGCGCTTTTTAAATACTTTACTTTCCTAAACGAACTTAAAAAATACGTCATTTTCAACAACTTATAATCAAAATAGATGGTGATAATGAACAAACGATAAAGTGATTTTCCATGTTTGTTCCAAATTACTTTACCATTTTTATATACATATAATGCATAACTTTAAAAATTTTTTACTATTATTAGTATTAGTGCTGCGAGCAAGCAACAAAGTAATTTAATTGAAATGCGTTCATCACAAATGAGGCAGCGATTCAATAATGGGTTGTTTGTTTCTCTCTTTAAAGACGTTAAAAAAGTTTGTAATATTGATCGATTAGCCTTTCAGAAATTGTGGGTAAAATCGATTAGAACTGATTTCAGCAGATCGATTAACAACTAGCATAAACTGGTTGTCGCATTGAAAAATTGATTGAATCATCTGCTTTTTTAACATTCGCCAGTCTTTAGCAGACTACTTAGCGTCACTTTTCACATGCAATTTGATACATGCCTGCTAAAAAATGACGAGAACTAGACGGAAATTTGCTTTTTCAATTCTGAAAGAATTCTCTGCTAATTCGTCTTTGGTTTCTCGTTCAATATGAATGCAAATGCATCGATATTCTTCTCCACTGTTGCTCTCTTTCTTTATTGGCATCACCTTTCTCGCAATCTTTAACGTTTTTAATATCTTAGACCTTGGTGTTTAATGGTGTCGCACATAGAGAAAGAGACAATAAAAGGAGTTTCTGAGATCTTATGACCAGATAGTAAACATCTGCGAGGGTTAACTTATCATTAAATATTAATTATTACTCAAAAGTAGATCATTGAACGACATTGTGGAAATTCATGTTATTTACGACTGATAGGTCGATAGATCCGCAAGATTTTTGTTTTTACGCGTCTGGATAAGATATTATTTATGACTTTAAAGTAGGGGCTTTACATTTGTTAGTCTGAAATTTATTTTTCATTGTTACATATCTTTTTTAAGAAACATGGCTCGTACTTTATTATCGAGAATTTCTATAAATAAGAAAAATAAACATCAATATTTCGCTGCTAACCATATAGTAGATATTCAACAAAATTGATGAAATTAGTTGTCTCCAAACTTTTAATGCATCTTCTATATATGAAAACTTTATAACTATTTGTCTAAAATATGAAGGAAAAATGCATGAAGAACGCATTGAAGTCTAAAAAAGTAAGCAAGAAATAAGAGCATTTTTATTTTGCTTGGCCTTTTTAAATCTATAAATAAGAAAACAATCAAAATTACGAACCTTAATGTCTAAAAGATCACCGCTCAGCTCATCATTGATCATCGACAGGCTGTGGCAGACGAGCATCCCTTCGAATAAACGAGTACCCTGCAATCTGGAAATATCCTTTTCCGGTTCACCCAGTTTGTTGTTCTCATTCGCAACGACGCCCATCATGTCCAAGCCGTCTTCCGTCAGCGTTCCCGTCTGAAAAATATTTTTATTTTCTCGTCCAGCCATTCGATTTATTTTTAATTAATTGCAGAGTTTGATAAACAACGCTTGACAGACTTTATTAATAACTGTAAGAGCAAAAGTTATGGCTATAAACGCAATATGAACCTTATCGAAGCAGACGCAGTTGATGCTGCCCGAAATGTTGACGGCCCTGGTGTTGATGCAGTAGATCTCTCGCTTCTTCAGTCGGAAAATCGCGTACATCTTACCCACAGCCATGACGGAGGGCAGCGCCGGCGGCACGACGATGGTGAACACCGTCAGAGTCTTGATGACGATGTTCATTGCCGTGTCTCCCCTTTCGAGCTGTGCGAAAAAATTTTAGCAGAGTTAACTTTAACCGAAAGGCAGCTGCGGGCGCTTTTCAATTTATACCATGAAGTAGAGCGTGTAAAAGAAGCCGACGAAGGCGATGCCCACGAGGATGCCGACCAGCTTGTACGAGTCCTGGTCGAATTTGAAGTCCGCGGGCGGCGGGTACAGAATGGCGACGATCAGCGAGCCTTTGTTCGTCCATAGTCCCGTCCTGATGACTTTCGCGAGCACCGGCTTCTCTCCGAATTGCCTTTTCGTTTCAATTTGAACAGGAGTTCGGGTTAGAAGGCACCGGGGCGCTTTTCGAATTGGTATATAAGAAATTTTTATTACTTGGTCTGGATGATCGTTGTACCGCAGAAGAGGGTGTGGTGGACGTGTTCCTTGGGATCGTACAGGACTGGCTGGTTTCGCAGAGGCGTTTTCGTCACCGGCAAAGATTCCCCTGCAAGGGAGAAATTATGGTAAAGGAGGCCCGAGTCTTTCAAATTTTTGCTCGACGAATTCAAATAAATATTTTCCTCGGATATATATTGCATTGCTTTGCTTGTACAGTTAACGTAATATAAGCAAGCGCGCTCCGAAAGATAAACAACTCTTGTTTAAGCATCGTCTGCTTCAAATTTTCCGTCCTCGAATTCACGGAGTTTGCACAAATGACAAAATCTTATCTCGCTCGATTTCGATATTGAATCAGCATTTTCTCACCGAAACTTTGATCTGTCAACGCATCGGTAATTCGTAAACGCGCGAATATCACGTCGACTGAAGAAGATCGAGGAAAAAGGTTTATCGGAGACGAGCCTGCTCAGCTTACCAGTCAACATGGACTCGTTGACGATGCAGACACCGGTGAGGAGAACGGCGTCGCAGCTGACTACGGAGCGATGCCTGGGCAGCTCGATGATGTCTCCGGGCACGAGCTCGTCGCTGGGGATGTTCTCAAACTCGCCGTTGCTCCTCTGCACGCGCACCGTTTCCACTTGGGCCACCGTGTCGCGCAGGCTCACTTGGTTCTGCGGAGGGATACATCATTTTTTTTTTATTGGCAGAATGGTTTTGAAAAGCTTTTTTTTTAAACGCTCGTTGTTCGTTGCCGGTTCAGAAGAATCTTGTTATTTGTTGTGCAGTAAAATAGTTTTTGATTTGCATAGGGATTTACGTAGTAAGTTCTCTTACTTACTTTGCGCGTTTGACGAATTGTCGCTGTGAGGCCGCAAGCAGACATAGCAATGACGGCTGCCGCATAGTAATAGTAGCCTTCGCAGAACCAGACAATCAAACTAAACGCTTGAAAACAGTAGAACGGATTGAGCAGCTCGAGAAGCAACAGTACCTGGAAACTTTGCACTGGTACAACGATCTCGTTAAATCCGTACATGATTTGTCTAAAAACAGAACAATTATACTTCTCGTTTATTACCGCAATAGTTTATCGGCGTCTTAAATTGAAATTCTTTTTTTTTTCAATGATTAATCATTGATGCATCGTCGGACGACTGTTTTATTTATGTAATTAAAGATTCGAGGCGATAAAATCAGCCTAATGATGTGCTGAAAGAGAGTAATAAACCGTAACAAACGATGTTGTTAATGTTTTTCCGAGCGATGCGTTACGTAAAATTAACAGTACATAGTCAGGTAAATGAAGGTGATAGCAATAAATTAATAAATTATACATCGGTCTTTCGATCTGCGGAAAAATCGTTTTCTCACTGTAGTCCGTATAATAAGCAAGTCCGGCTCAGAAGCAATATTTACATATTGGAAAGGATAATTTACATTCTAAGGTACAGGATATTTTTTTTTTTAAATGTAAACTGGAAACGAGTCTCGAAGGCAAGAATTTGGCGAATTCGGAATAACAAAATCCCGCAGGAATTGGAGCAGCGTTTCTTCCAATCTGTTCGATCTGGTTCTCTGCGGATTTTTAACCAAGCTCATCCAGTTCTTTCTAGATACGATTATGGCTCTCTGATTTCCTTAAAAAAAAAACAGTGCTGACGCATACCGTAACAGCTGCTCCTCCCGCGACAATCCCTTGATCTTCTCGCCGTGAAGATCCATGCAGAGGGAGTATTTCTCTATGCTGGCCAGCTTCGAGAACTCGCGCATCTTCGCGTCCCAGACGTAGCATTGCTTCTTGAACCAAAAGCTCTTGTACTCCTTGACTTTGATCCTGGTGCCGTTCTCCAGGAGCACGTCCACCTCCTTGCCCTGAATCTTGTCGACCAGGTTCCGAGACACGCCGTCAAAGTCGCGCGACAGCAAGTCTGGCCTGAAACGGAATTATCGATTAAGCATTTTATATATTATTTCTGGATTTCTGGATGATTTATAGCGCCGGAGAAATTAATATTTATAAGGGAGCCAGATAAATATGGATTATGCAGTTATAAGTAAGAGGTATAGTTACGAGAGCCAAGCTATTATTGCGAGAGGTAGAAAAAAATTGAGAGTGACGTGTGCCGCGCTATAAAAGACAATTAAATGGACTTTTTAATAAAGATAAGGCAAAAAGTGGCATAATTAATGGTTCACTAGAAATAACGATTATAGGATATAGTCAGTGTTTTTTACCATCAAATAGTTGTAGGAAAAATCGCTTTTTGATATAGACAAACGAACATTTATTTCATTGACAGAGGTCGTTAAAAACGTATTAGATATTTATTACGTCTTTTCAAATAAAGATATTATGTTTTTGCAGTAAAAAAAAATCAAAATTTATAATACTGTAGAATAGATAATAAAGAGGGGATTTTGCTTTGCCCTATGAGAAGTTATGCTAATAGCTGTCCACAACGAAAAATCGATCGCGAAACAAACCTGATATTTGTCGTCGATACAATCTTGATTTCCTTGACGCGGTACGACTTGTATTTGCCCTGATAATCATCCTACAACAGACGAGAAAAATCGTAAAAAGTTGGAGAAGATAAGCGCGGCAGACGCAGACGACAAAATATCGAATCGAGTCCGTACCACGACGAGAATTTTGGTGGCATTGTTCAGGCTGCATCTGTCGTGGGTCGCGTACAAGTAGAGGTGTGGGTACCAATGGAAAAACAGCCTGAGCAAGCCGCACGTCAGGATGCAGCCGGCGTAGATCGCCAGCGATTTCAGGGGACTCCTCTGGTATCCGTAGGCGTACTTTAAAACAATCAATACAGGTTCATTTTCTCTGTTTTGCTTAATTATTTTGGTTGAGCGCGCGTTCACTCACCACCTCCTCATCTTGGGTGTCCTCGATTTTCTGGCACGTGTCGTCACTTTTTGCGAAGTCTTTCTTACCTGAAATTCGAGGCGCAAACGCGCGGTGAGCCGATTGCTTTTTAGGGAAAAATTAGGGAGATTTGATAATAACTTACCATCCGTGCTAGTCATAACTATATTTGTTGCGGCTGAGGATGTCTGCGCGGATGATTGGGTGGATTTTATTAAACGCTACGCCAACTGCAAATAAGTAGTTCGATTTTTATTTTCTGCTTCGAAGGAGATGTAGTGATTGAAGTGTTTTTATGGGCTGCGTCATTGAACTCTTCTCATCCAGCCATGCATTCGTAATAAAGCAAGAATGAGTGTAGCTTCTTTGGAAATTGAGATCACACGAGTATTGCGACGTACAAATTTACGTCGCATCTGCATCGCGCTTTAATGTTACGCGTTAAGGGAGGTATTCTGATTTAACTGCGAGGTAGAAAATCTGTATTTTTATAAGACTTAATATTTAATTCGTGGATTTAATTAACAGTCGAATAGTTTTATTAGTATCAATCAATTGCGTTTCCTACATAAAATAGTATAATTTATCAGTCGGATCACGAATAATTGGATTAGATCATTATTAATAAAAATTATTTTTTGAAGTGGTTCCTATCGCAATAAGCTCTTAAACGTTATCTTATAAGTTAAGACGCACTTTTCTCAAATCTTTTCATACGTTTCCGTACATTTTTTAAGAAAAAATTTAAATTAAATTAAAAGTTTTCAACAAAATCTAAGTACTTTCGGTTTGACTAGCGTTAATTTAATATTTGCGGTGTAAATTTGCGGTCCAAATAAATAAAATATTTTGAGATATTTTTTACGGAATATTTGTAACATACGCATTTATTATAATTAATACATATGAATTGTTTACTTTGTTATTGTAAATTTTTTATATGAAAATTTAAAATTTTACAATAATTTGTTTGTCAGTCAAAATACTTTTTTGCGAAATGAATAATATAATATGTGAGCTTATTACAATATATTAGAAACAATTTTTAAAAGATTTTGAAAAAATTAGAAATATTTTTCAGTACTCTGAAATTCTAAATTATTTAATTAGTATTATGCTGTTTTAATCGAAAAGAAATACTTTTGTGCACACATACTAACAGAATGATACTCTTCTAATGTTTCTTTGAATTCTTGACAAAAAATGTTCAATAATTGAACGAGCTATTTAGGTATCATGCTGGTAAACAATATTGATTCAGAAAATGCATTCGAAATGGAAAATCAGAGATGGTTAAAAAAACTGGAAAATTATAATTTGTATAAAAAAATTGCGATATTCCTTTTTAAAAAAACCAACCTCAGACCAAAGTAGTAACACTTTTTATGACTCTTAAGGATAGCATGAAATTAAAATTTTTTATTGCAGGCACATGTTGCAAACATACTACAAGTAAGTTGCTTTAAGATTTTGATCGTAATATATTGCAAATTGAATACTTCGTTTCAGAAAACTGAAATTTATTTCTTTTCAAGAATAGTTAGAATTTTAAATTTAACTTACATACTTAACTTACACCATTCAAAACCGTTCTAAAATGGCACTTTATTTAATTCGTATTTTATACTGAACGTGAACTATGATGTAATGATGTCGACGCAGTGGCCAAAAATCTATCTACCAATTAGTCGATCAAATCTTCGCCTAATATCGATAAAAAGAACAAACTTCAATATTGTCACGTATTATACTATTTTGTAATTCTCAAGTGCCAGTGAGTCAACTGACTAAAAGTGCTCGTTATCAAAAAATAATGAGCAGTCGATAAAGAAAAAAACTTAAAAAGCGCGAACAACTAAATGGTTCATTAAAACGACTTGCGAAACTTGTATATAAAAAAAAAACTCCACGAGAAGAGCTTTACTTACCTTTTGGCGGGCAGGAGAGATATTTTACGGGAGAGAGATAGAGAGGAGAGCTGGCTGGCAATCCCTTTAGCGGAGCAAGGGCAAGTGGCGTCGAGTTTTCCGTCGAGTTTTATGCATTCCCAGGATGAGCTTCTTATGGCTCCTGCCGCAGCGTATCCCCGAAGCGGCTCTCCTGACGCCGCGCCACGACGACCACCAGCAGGTCCAGTCCTTGTTCGAATAAATTTTCGAAATTTTCGCGCTTGCACCAGCAGCCGAGGAAAGAAAGCTCCCTGCAGGACGGTCGTTCGGCCGCGGCGAGAGAGGACCTTGGAGCCGAGACAGCCCGCGAGAGCGAAGTGGGAAAGCGCGAAAAGGAGTGTGTGCGGTTAGCGAGAGCGAGCAAAGCGACAGGCACCTGCTCGAGCGGCACGACCGGGCAAAACTGGCGCGTCCGACGTCGTCGATTTGAAATTCCCCACCGAAGCTCGGGGGCGCTCGCACACACGACAAGGCATCTAAGGCGCCGCTCTGCATCTCGCGCCGCCCGATAACTAATACGATTCGAGCACGAGCGAGTAGGTTGCGTCTGGTCTTATCCAGTTGATCGTCACTACGACTCGCACCAATTCGCTCTCCCGTAATAATTAGGCGATAGCGCATAATAATATATTGATCGGCAATTGAGATGCTTGACGGCCGAGGCGGGCATTTTCCTCCTTTTTATTTGGTCTCGGGTTACGACCGGACAGCTGCTCTGACACAAGTCACGTCCTCGCTTTTCTCTCCGATCGGTAAATCGAGGCCAAGCTTCTGCAAAAATTTCAGGAAGGGGCTTTTATTTCTTGCTGCAAAGTGTTGTTGTTGTACTTGTTCGGGTTGTTTTACCACCTTGCGAGGGGCTTTAAAAATCTTTTATCAACTTGGATTCGTGCTTTTTTCGAGCCTCGTTAAAAACAACCGGTGGCTCTTTCTTATTCTTCAATAGGACAACTTCTACAAGATGATGCAGCATCGTTTAGTTCAACACTGCTGTAAAATATTATTCTTTTATTTGTGTACTTTACGTGTGGATAATTTTATTCAGCACAACGTACATTATATCGAGCAACTCGCATATGTGTCCTGAAATTTTTCATTCTCCTCTTTGTTGACAGGAAAAAAATTTCATTTGGAATGAAGTTGATCGTACTGGCTTTATTGAGTACAATCTAACGACACAATTCATCTCATGAGTCTCTCGTACAATAAGTGTGCGTACCACTAAAAAGTACGCAATTTCACTGCACTACTTAAAGCGCGCACAATCCGATCTAATAATTAAGCACGCATTTTTCTCAATAGTCAATAATTCAATTCATGATTATCACATTTTACGTAGTTAAAATTTTAATCCAACTTATACTTTATTACTGGCTTAAAGTAGAAACA
Source organism: Ormyrus pomaceus (assembly GCA_900474385.1). Taxonomy (NCBI): domain Eukaryota; kingdom Metazoa; phylum Arthropoda; class Insecta; order Hymenoptera; family Ormyridae; genus Ormyrus; species Ormyrus pomaceus. The sequence goes on from UCOM01000336.1 coordinate 52,807, forward strand.
GGGATGCATTACGAATGAAATTACGAATAATTTTTTTAATTAGCTTCATTATGCAATGCAGAATTCTCGAACCTACGTCTTTTTTTTTGTATTCGAATATTCATAGTTGTTCTGTTATCATGAAATTCGCGAACTGTAAATTGGTATTGTTTTAAAAATATAGATGCACATCACAATTAATGTCAAAAATAATATAATTTACAGTCACTTATCAAAAAATCGTTATCAAAATTATTAATTATAAATTATGGATTAAACAATAAAAAGTAGTTTTAATATTCATATTGAAAAAATTATTTTTTATTCTTTTTACGTGCATAATAGAATGACCATTAAATACACGATCATTTTACATATCTCAATATTCAGTCTTTAGTCGTAATCACTATCTGTTATCATAAAAAATAATTTTACACAATGTATGTGTACTTGAAGTTTATCACGATTCAGTTATCAGCTTTAAGCACTCTAATTTGTTTATACCTTTCTACATCTAGTTTCGGAGACTGACGCGATTAAGAGTTCTAAAGTCCAAATAAGCGCACACGGAGAGAAAAGTTGAGGAAAAATTATTATACTTTTAATAAAGCGGTAACAGACTTGCCGTAAGCTCAAGAATTACTAGACTTTTTAGTAAAATTTACAAAAAGTTTGGCAAATTTTACTAAAAAGTCTAGTAATTCAAGTCTGTTCAAGTTCAAGTCGGTTACCGCTTTATTAAAAGTATAGTAATTTTTCCTCAACTTTTCTTAATTTGTTTAATTATTAATTTTCGTATGGCGGCACCATTTTCAAAATTCATTTTGCTTGTTTTATAGTTGTAGAATATTTTGTCATCAGGCAAAAAAATGCAATTGTACACTCGAAATTGCCGAAAGCATATAGAAAAATAAATTTACTGTGTTTTTCCACTTTTCTGCTTATTAATTATTCTTCTCATTTTATTATGCTCTTTTCGGAAAAAAATAGTTGTATAGAGATTATAATTATGATAATTAATATACACAGATATACAGGTATGCACTGCACGTAATCCTAGAAACTTGAATAAGTATATTGCCGATTCCTTGTATTAGCAAGTGTTTCGATTTGTGCGGAACTATTTCGACAAATCGTTTAGTTTTACTAGTTTCTTTCTGTAATATACTCTGTACTATACTCTAATTGTAAAGTCTTCTCCCGGCATGCATCTTATTATGAAAAACCTCAATTTAAAAAATGAAGAGGCCGGTGTTTCTCAAACTCCATGAATCATGAACTAAAATAATATTACATTAATATTAATTTAACATTCATTGATTTTATACATCAGAAGAAAATAAAATTACAAAAAACAATGATTAATATTTACTTCGAGAAGAAGTCGAATAAAATTTAAAAAAAGTTTTATAATAAATGAAGAACCTAATGCATTCCTGACACCATTTTTAAAGACACCTATTTATCTAATAGATACTTTCGAAATGAATAATAAAATAAATATAATACGTTTTTAATTATTCAGCAGACACGTGAAAGTAAATGTCATTAATTTACACATTGAAATCGCTTCTACAGGCATTTTCAGACAACTCAAGAGATTCATCAAATTTACTAAGACTTTGAAATTAATTACTGTAAGACGCATAATATAAATTTGCATTTTGCAAAAGCAAGAAATCTTTTATTTATTCGTAACAAGAAGTTGTAAATGCAAATGTAGGCTCGAGCATCTTGAATCGAAAATAAACGATAAATTTCGAAAAAAATATAAGCATTTGCATAAGTAAAGAGATTATAATTTTTTAAAATATTAAAGTCAAAATTTTTGAATTTTTTTTTTTAATAAAAAATTATTTATTTTAATCAAAAGTACTAATTTTGCAATGAGAAATATTATTATGTGATGAAACAAGTTGTTAGACCAAACTTAAGTGACTACGTCCATACTGAAATTACATGCACTTATTAGAATCATATTAAACCAAGTATAGAATAGATCGACTTAAAGATAATATACACTTTTTAATTCTCGCGCTTAATGCGTAATATATTCATTATTTCCTTGCAATAAAAACAACATATTTTCTTGGAGAAATCGTATTTATTGAAAACATAAATTTGTTGCAAACAAAGAACCTCGATACGTACAGATAACTTGTTTTGTTTAAAAGCATGTTTATTTTTTACCTTGGTAATGCGAATAGATGCAATATAAATTTTATATGCGGAAATCGATTAAAAAGTCATTTCTAGTAAATTAAATTATTTTTTTTCTAAATCGATGCGCCTAAAATAATTTATGTAACAATTTTATTTTAAGATGGTAAAGGGCAAATTTGTAAATTTGTGCCCATCATTAATAGGTATATATATTCACAAAAAATGCAAATGAAATTAGATGTCACGTAATTCGCGCAGGAGAAAGGAAATATATGACCGTATTTCTGAAGACTGCTAATTATTATAAACGTTCAAGCTAATGTCATAAAAACTACTCATAAAAAATTAGTAACATATATGCTTTCTTATGAAACTTGTTACAAAAAATATTATGTACGATTTACAAACGTCATTCTATTGCAAAAATACGCAGCTTTTGTATATGTAGTTGAAAAATAATTTAAACATTTTTAAAACGATTAGTTTTACTGTTTGCTGTCCGTGAATTCATTCAGCGTAAGCTCATAAAATTGTCAATAATAAAAATCAATAAATCAGTTCAAATTTTTACAATCCAATCTTCGTGTCTTTTCTTACAATTGTAAAATCTTCGAGATCAATCGATTTGTAATAATTACAAGCAATTTTCATACTTGACTTCAATAAGTATATACACTTACAGAAAAAAAAACTATAATAGAATAGAGCAGCAGCAAAGAAAAATGTTCGATTTGCATCTGATTAAAATTCTCGACTTAATAACCACTGACTTTGCAATAATTTATATGATACAGAAGAATTAAAGCAAGAACATAATCGTAAATAAATCTCCTTGGCTGAAGAAGAAGCGGCGAACGCAACAATATTGTTTTCGACTCCTCCGCCGTTGAACGGGAAAAAAAGTCCGCTCTGTAAATCGCTATATAAGTTTACGGCATAAGCGCGCCTGCATCGGCTTCTAATCCGGTATACCGGCTAATAAAGCAATGAACGGAAAAAAGAAGAAACTGTAATGCCCGTGCACACGATCGCGAGCTCGCGCGATCATTAAAGTCACGTGGATAGATGGCAAGGTTAATAACGTGCGCGCGAATTCGCGGATTCTTTGCTCGGCGGATTAGCCAACGTGAATTGCCGTTGCGAAACCGCGGCAAAAGGAGCGCGAGGCTATGGATGTTTTCGAGATAATAATTCGTCAACGGTCGTTCGATTCTGCCCTTGTCGACCGATAAGAATCTGCTGCGCTTAAAGCCGCCTGCTGCATATTTACGCTTGAAATTTCCCTTATCGGCGCGGTATAAAGAAAGCTGAAAGCTGCTTTGTGCTGACAATTGAAACAATAATACATGTGGATTGGATTAACGGATGCTCTCAGGAATGTGGCGGCAACTATTTGCGCGAAGATCGATATAATCGGCCAATGCGATTTCGAGTGAAAAAGTTGAGATAAGCGCGGGTGAGAGTTGGCGGGCTCGTTATGGAAGCGTGCAAAACAGAAGTGAGCTGACGATTCGCGGAATAATTTCATAAATTATATGAATATTCATTTATTTTAGTTTCCATTGCAAGTGATTAACTGTACGCGACAGGTGGTTTTCTGTGATATCATTATAATAATATAAATAAACGCTAGTATGTCTCAAGGATGGAGCATCAAACGGTACACTGACAAAAAATACAATTGAATTAATATTATATGAAAAGTGAAATTTCAACAGCAAAATATATTATCATATTAAAGAACAATTTAAATCAAATTAATATTGTCTAAATTAATTGTAATAAAATATTTCAATAGTTCAATTTGTGGATAATAAGTGCATTAAAAATTTTATTTCTTGCGTGTATAATTAATTCAATTGAATGTTTACTTGAATTAGTGAGAAGACAACTAAACATTTTATTTTTACGTATGAAAGCATAGAATAGTATAAATTGTGCAACAAGGGGAGAAAATGAGCTATTTCTAGCGAGGGTGAGATATTCAGCACGAGTCGGAGTCGAGGCGCCAGAGACAGAGACGAGTGCTGAAACTACCTCACACCCGAGTCTGAAATAGCTTTTCTCCCCGTGTTTCACACCGTGTTTTTGTCAACGATGACGCAAATCGTACACAGAAATAAAAAAAATTGAATAAAATTTTTTTTTTATTAATTTTAAAAATGAAAAAAAGTGACTTTTTTCCCCGGTAAAAAAAGACTTTTCTTCCCTTTGGGGAATAACTATTAACAATACAATATAATAACAATTTTGTCAAACTTTTGAAATGCTAGATTTTCTACGGTACTTTCTAGCGTGAAATGAGGGTCATTTCATGCCTGAGTTGGAAAAAATATGTAGACGCTTTAGATTGCTTTCTTTCGTTCAGTGCAATACAAAATCGTGACAACCCGGAAAAAAATACAATGAGAAAACAGTCTGCTTGTAAGAGTTGATGATGTTTATACTTATTTAAGGCGTACTTCGTCTAATTACATTTTCAAAAAATTGTTCCAACACATGTTTTACACGTGTTTAAAGTAAACTGCATTTATCAGATTAAGCCTCTGTCGAAGCTCTATTATATGCATTACTGAGCAAACTAACGCAATCCAGGATTCACAGCGGAATTTTGTCTTCCTAAACAGATATATTATCGAGTAATGTAAATATTTTATTTGCGACGAAAATATTGAGAGCATTGTAAGATGAATAATGCACTAATATTAACATATCTATTTGTTTAAGAAAAGAATGGGGCAGTGTATACGTCTTTTCATTTTTTCGCACAAGTAACGTTTTTAAAAATTTTCTGCGCGTCTAATTTTTACTTTCATAGCTTCAAAATACTCGTTTTATTCCATTATGACGGTTTCAGTTCGCTCAACGCAATAAAAAATTTGGGGTAAAATATTGATAAATATTTCAACGTACGGACTTTTTACCGTGGAATAGTGCATTATAAAATTCATTTCCTATTATTATTAAGGGGGAATCCCGTGTATAAGCTTAAAAAATCTTTTTTTTATTGTCTTAAAAGTTACTTTGACATCTGTAAAATGCAATAAACTTTACTGTTTAGGCTAAAATTCAAAATTATTTTAATGAGAGCCTATATTCGAGATGCACTTACGGATATAGCGAAACTTCAAACGCGTTTTTCTCGAAACTTTTTTTCACAAAGTTTAAAATCGGTATACACGATTACTCAAAAAGTATTCAACCGATTGGCTTCAAATTTAACACACGTTTTAATAATACTAATGACTCCTAGATGAACCTCACATAACATTAATATTTAGAAAATAAACTTGTTTTTAATGCCAAAAGAAGGGTAATTTAAAAAAAAATGAAGGTTTTTGAGTTTTTTGAGTTTTCCCAACTCTTTTATTATTTTTAGCAATTATTAAAAGTTTCTCTCCATCCGAAAATCTTTTTGAAAAGAAAAGAAAGGTTATAGATAACCTTAAACCTGGCGCAGACATCGGAACGTTCCGTTTTCATTTTGGTAGCGCACGAATCGCATGAATAACGGAATGCAAATAATAATAACAATAACTCAGTTATTTTTTATTATTTTCAAATAAAAAAAATTGTTAAAACAAGTCAAAACATATGTAAAAATATCATAAACTTTTAGATATATTTCTTTTGTTCCTTATCGTCCAAAAAATGGTCTAAGAAAATTTAAATCAAAGGGCGCGGAACCGTCCTGTGGCAAGTTAGTATTCTAAAAAATGAAGTCCTCATCATTAGTCAGTAGAGACCTCGACATCCGCCGCACGGATCCCCCGGGCTGCCCTTATCAGGATAACTTCTTACGTAAAACAAACTATTCAAACTCAAAACCACCTGTCCTTTTCGAGGCAACGGTTTCAATCAAAACCGAGTGCTTTTTTCTTCTAAGCACTAAAATTTATTTACATCGTTAATAAATGGTTTTCCGCTCACAATCACACACCAAGCGACAGAATGACTTCTGGGTTAATTAAGATCGGCTGACTTAACGACTTTCTCTCCTGAGAAACTTATCAGCTTAGGTTTAGAACTACAATCGAAATATGATCAACTGGGGTGTGAAAACTGTCTATCATTTAACTGTAGTCTGGCAATACAATATACTATACAATATGATTCGAATTTAAAATTCTGCATCCTTCAAATGGTCTATTACCCCCATTAACGTCTTTTATTAACTCAAAAATTTTATATATTAAGCGATAAGTTTGAACTTGCCTACCGCTGCAACAGCAGAGCTCTCTGATGGAGCTTGGACGCCCGAATAGACTCCATCTTGTACCAAAAACTACTAAAGAAAGAAGATAGGCCTCCCTGCTGTACGTATAGATAACAATATGTAATCGAGCTTGATTTACTTATCAAATTCGCGCTTGCTTGAGGATTTTTGATTTCCTGACATAACGAGTGCCAGTAAGACGAGCAAAACGAAAAGAATCAGTGCTTTCATCAAGAATAAAATTAATCAAGAGGAACTGAGGGAGTCTGAAAGCTACAAAGCGTGAACATGAAACTATATGTTTGTGTTAAGTATACATGAGCACTCATAAACGAGTGGCAGCAGCAGCAACAACACTACTGCGAGAAAGAGAGAAGAGGCTTAATCCTTTTGGATTAAAAGCACAGCAGAAAGCTGTTGTGGCGTCGCAAGCTTTGAGTTGCTTGGCTTGCGACTGCTGTCGAACCGCGCGCTGGGATATGTAGTTATGCCGAAGAAGGCTACGAGGTATGCACACGTGCGAGAGTCAGCGGCGACTTCGACTGCGCCATCAGCCGAGAAGAGTAAGCGTCATCGCAGTGTACACATTGGACCAAGAAACGGCAGACGCTGGCTTTCACTCAAAAAACGACTTGGGCTCTTGACCGATGACGATCTGATTGTTTATCTCCTCGATCTCGCAGATTCTATTACCTCTCAGTAAGTTCGCTAAGCTACTCACCTTCAGGATTAAATATAGACTTAACTTTATGTGCTTTATTCTTTTTATCTTTATTTTCAGAAGAGATGAAACTTTCCAAGATGATCCAGAACCCTGGAAAGCACAGTGTACGCATGATAAAAAAGAATCAGAAAGCTCAGAGACAGATAGCCCTGTGCGCAATGCCTATCAGGGGGAATTGCCAAGGCGCAGCCAGAGAAAGCAGCTTGGCTTCGAAGAATCACCAAATAGTGATAAATCTGAAATTGTTGAAGGGGTAGAAAGTTCTTCCAACAATGTAGATAAGCTACCTCAGCCAGATTCCAGATCACATTCAAAAACTTACTCCAAAGCTGGAAAGTCTAAGAGACATAAAAGCAAAGCTAGACATCACAAAGAAAAGCGTAAAAAGAGAAAACATCAGAAAATTAAAGACTTACAAGCTTTAGTTAACTTAGAGAATAAAATAGTTAATAATGTATCTTGGGAGTTAGATTCAGAACTTGAAAACATAGAGAAACCTTTAGATTTTCAAGATAATTTTATTTCACAATCATCCCACCAAAAAGACTCAGATTCTTCCAGGGAAGGCAAAATACAAAACTTTCATCCTGATGGATGTACACAATTTTCTTTAAAAATTAACAAGACTGACATATCTGTTCATCAAAGAATTGTAAATACAACTTGTGCTAAAGATGAAGATGAAGTAGATGCAGTAGAAGATCAAGATGCACAATCTATAGAGGTAAAAAATAACAAGTCTAATAAATTTTTATCTAATTCTCCAGAAACAAGTCCAACTTCAACTTTCCATTCGATAAAAGATTTACAAGACAAAAAAGATACAGAGGATTTACCAGTCTCAAATAGTGATAATTTTAACAAAAAATATAAACGCTCTAAATATGAATGTAATACTTCCAATATGTCAACCGAATTAGAAAATAATTACTGTGATGAATCAATACCTTTAATGCACAAACGTGATAAAAAAAGGCACAAAGGAATGGATCATCAGAATAAAAAGCATAGAGATGTTCGTAAAGCTCCACAAGATGGATTAGTGATTGCAAATGAAAGCCAAGATCTCATTTCTTGTAGTAATGAATTAGAAACCCTCACTGTTACTACAAGTACTGTACCTGATAATAATGTGTTACCGTCAGAAGCAATTATTGAAAACCCTGGGGCAGAAGCTCCAAGATTAGCTATTAAAACCAAATTGTGTCAAGAGTGCAATAATCGTCATTTACAGGATGCATGCCCATTAACAGAACCACAATATAATATTAGAGACTCTATAACTCTTGAACAATGGATACAAAAGTATAATAAAAATTCTGAAGTAATGAAAGCTTATAATTCGAGTGATCCTATGTCTCAAGGTTATACTAAGCATGCGGATGATGGTTTTGAATCAGATGAAGAAACTTCATAATCATCATTTAAATCAAAAACAAAAGTAGAATGTGAAGAAAAACAGCAAATTGTAGATGTGAATAGATCACTTTATGCAAGAGACTCGCTGCCTGATTGTTTGGAGCTCAAATTATCTAATATGAATCATGGACTTGGTGTTTTTGTAAAAAATCTTGTACCTATGTATGCACAATTAGGTCCATTGATAGGTAAATCTGTTCAAGAAATGGATATTCCTGATGATTTTTCAATGAGGCATATTTGGGAGGTAAATGTCTTTTTAATATGATATTTATTATTTTCAATGAAATCTGGTTTTTAAAAAAAATTCTAATTTCAGGTTGAAATTCAGAATAAAACATTATATATTAGTACTACAAATCCTTTAACTAGTAATTGTATTCGTTATATTAGACCAGCTGAAACAAAAGAAGAAAGAAATGTAGCTGTGATTATAAAAAATGGAGAATTATTTTTAGTTACAAGCAAAAATCTAAATGTAGGAACAGAACTAACTTATTGGTCGGATTCACAATCAATAGCTTGGGCAAGAAAAAATAAAATTGATAAAACAAGTAACAAATTACATTTCATTCATTTTATAAATTTTGTCATCTGCTTTATATGAATTACAAATTAATTTTATACTATTCTAATCTAATATTTTTACATAATTTTAGATTGTGGAGGATGTAACTTAAATTTTACGCATCCAATTTATTACCGTCTACATTGCTGCATCTTTCATGATACGAATTACAGTCTTACTATAAGAAAATACCATTGCAAAGTAACTTTTTTTATTTTATTATAATTATCATTTTAATTATAATTTATATTGACAATACACACTACTATTTTCAGGTATGCGGTGCAGCTGTTTTGGGAAAAGACAATATTATGAAGCATGCAGCTCAACTCCATGCAGGACGTGGTGCATATCAATGTCAATATTGTAAAAAATTCTTTTTAAGGCTTAATTATCTTGAAATGCATAGAACTTATGGTTGTTCACAAAATCCTCAAAGATCTAGACCATTGTGCGATTTCTGTGGACGCAAATTTTGTCAACCACAAAAACTTAAAGTGCATATTAAAAGGATGCATAGCGGTAAATATATTTCCTTTATCAATATTTCTTTTTATTTAAACTTAAAAGTACTTATAGCTACAAATAATTTTCAGACATGTCTGAAGTCTTGAGAGAATTCCAATGCAAAATGTGTTTAAAACTTCTCGGCTCTCGGGCTGCTCTACAACGCCATATGAAAGAAGTTCATCATAAAGATGTTGTTGGAGCAGCTACATGTGATCGTTGCGGCAAAATGTTTCAAAATAAAAGTAATTTAAAAATTCATATGTTGACCCACAGTGGTGTCAAGCCTTTCAAGTATGATTCTTTTAATCAATTTTTATTCGTTCATACATATTTTTATTAGTTTTTATTTATATTATATTTTTTTTAATATTTAGGTGTAAAGAAAATGGTTGTAAAGCTGCCTTCACAACAAAACAGTGCCTACAATTTCACTACAAAAAAGTGCATGGCCTCAGCGAAGAAATGATGCCGAAAATTGAACGATCAGTAGCTTATACTTTTGATGCTTATAGCGGTGGTTTAGTAGAAGACCTTGGTAGAGGAAAAACGCCAAAATTTAATACGTCTAGAATGCAGGTAACTAAAGCTTAAAATTATGAAAAAAAGTTTAATTTAATAAAGTCTTTTGTTTTGCAGGAAAATAATGATAGCGCGGCATCATTTGATGATTGTAGCAGTGAAAATAACAATGAATCATCTGTCGCTGAGTTGCCATGCACCAGTTCAAATAAACAATTAGACATAAATGAAGATCCAAATCAACAGACGAATATAGTTGCATCTGATGCAATATCAACGCCTGTTGTTGAATCAACAGTGGAAAGCGCGGAGTCAGACGTAGACATATATGGGACGTCACAAATTCAAAATAAATCTAAAAAGTGGGCAGGTGAATTCGATGTTCCATCAAACACACCACCTCCTAATTCTACAAATGATATCTACGATTTTGAAGAAAGTAGAAGAGAAGAGGAAAAAATTCATTCAACCAGTCAAAGTATGTGTGATGATTCAAAGCTAGGCTTAAGCATGTACAGACGAACTGAAAGTTCCAATGCAAGCCTTCTTGTCGAAGCGGCTCTTGATGCTGCTGAGAGAGAAATCGGAGCCGTATCTAGCCCTATTTTAGAAGATAGTGATCGTGAGGCGAATCTTTACTCTATTTCCAATGAATTGGATTTTAAAACTTGTTCTCAAAATCAGGCAGGACATAGATCACCAGAAGGCCATCTCGAATCTTACATGCCAGATGAATTATCTGCATCCCCAGCTTCTCAAAACACTCCTCTTACTAGACATACACCACCTGGCCATATGCATCTTGATTATCATATTCACAGGCCTGTAGATTACGTAAATACAACAGGAAGAGCTCACACTATTGAACAGTACCTCGAACAGCAAGAAGTTCAACGAGTAATCCATGATTCTTCGCGTTACCCGGAAATCTCTCATCCTCAACAAACTTCACATCATCAGCATCCGCAGTCGCAAGTAACAAATGAAGTTCTTTCCAGCGACGAAGGAGATTCGGTTGCTCAAAACTTAAGCCTTTCTATTAAAGAAAAAAGCTTGCAGCAACTAGATTTGAGCAAATACGATGGACTTGAAAATGAATTCGCTGCTGTCAGCAGGGAAAGAGTGAGGTTTGAACCTCTCATTGTGCAATCTGCAGGAGATCAATGCTTGGATATGTCGGCTAGAGGATTTCAACAAACTTTCGGATCTCCAGTACAAAGTAGTGGTCATCATCACCATCACCATCATCATTTATATGAAATGAGTGAGCGAGAGCGTCAGGGCGTCGATTTAAGCAGAACAGCTGCTTGTATTTCTCCAACACCTTATCCTCCTCCTTATCCTCCATATCCTCATGTCGATGTGCCAAGAGTGGTTAGCTTAGAACCAACTTCAAGATCTCATCATTTGCATACATCTGTTTCACGGATTATTACGAGTCCGCAGCCAGCAAGTTCATTAACTTCTCATCTTGTACCGGATACCTTTGAGGCTCGTCTTTTGTCTCCACCTCCACCTACAATGCCTGCTTATAATACGACTTATCCAGTAGGACCCACTTCCTATCATTCTTCCAGATCAGGATATCATTATGCTGGATATTATTAATAAGTCGAATTTTCCATTCATATTTCTTGTTGCTCTCTTTCTCTTTTTGTCTAATTTAATTCCAAAGATACATTTTCAAATGTACAAAAAAGAACAAATATTTTTCTGTTTTTAAGAATTTTTTTTTATTTTTTTTATTTTTTTATTTTACACCTAATATTTCAAAAGGCCTATGCAAATTTTCTTTGTGTATTTCACTTTTAAAAAGCTAACAAGATTGTCATAGTCTCTTGCAGCAGACATTAATTCTATTACTCAAGTCTTGATTTCTCAAATGATGATTCATAATGCCTAATAGTTATAATGTATGTTCTTACAGCGATATAAATCATAATATTGATTTTGTTTTCTAGTCAATACCTACCAGTAAGTCTGAATTGTTAATCATTTATAGAGCATGGAGTATTCTAATGTATATTATACATTCCTTCATAATGCAGTTTAGATCATATCGCTTTTATTGAAGTGATTTAATTACACACGCTTTTATATGGATAGTTTATTTCTTTTTTATTAATGAATGAAGAAATTAAAAAAAAAACAAATTATTTAATTTTTATTATATTTTTACTAATTTATATTTTTCTATACTTTTATTAGAAAGAACAGTTAATTCTATTGAATATTTTTTATGTTTAAAAATTTATTTAATAAAGTAAATATAAAAACTATGACAACATTGTAAATATGTTGCCTAATTCATAAAAAATAAAAAAAAATAAATGTTTGTACAACTTAATATATAAATAATTTAAAAATACAAAATGAATTCGATAAAAACATTTAGACTTTTTAAATTAATATAAATCTTGTATATTAGTATCTAAAATACTTAGAAAAAAGTATAGTCATATAGAGATAGACTTAAACAATATATAATACTTTATAATTACGTTCAATTCTTTTTTTAAATTTTCATTTACTCGATAGTAATGATAGTGTTTTGATTAAATGAAAATTTTAATAAAATCGAACCAGTTTAGTAAAATATCAATAATGTTAAACATTTGTGTTTTAAAAGTACTTATTTTTTCCAAACTTTTTTTTTCTAAAATTTTATTACAGTCATTCTTTTCGAAATGATTATTATATATAAAGTTATAATATTTAAATTAATAAAATTAATATTTTTATAAAGTTTTTAAAATATTTTCTTCTATATTTAAAGAAATTTAAAAAATTTGTAAATTAAATTTATCAAATTTACCTAGGCGACTCAGATACTTATATTATTTAAAAAATAATTTAGTGTCGCTTTTGTTTATATGTGCGTATTAAGTTAAAATGGAATCGAAAAACGTTTTAAAGATAATTAATGTAATTAATGATAAATTAAATTTTTATTATTAAATTTTATTTTTGTAACTTTAGCATTAAAAAAAAATTTATTTACATTTATTTTTTATAAAAATAATTGTGAAAATCAATTTTTAGTATTTTATTTACTTAAATGTTTTTCATACGAAATTATGTTTTATAAAAAATTAACATTGTCCCACGCACGTAATATACAACAAATTGAGACTAAATTTACTAAGTATGTGTATAATATTTCGGTCAATATATCTATATAACAAGTGTCTGATTTTTTGGCAGATTGGAATTATCGATTTATTTTTATGATTTAAGCAATGCATGTAAAATATAAGTATACATTTCTAGAGTAATATTCACTGTACATAGATATAAAAATAACGTTATCTAATGTGAGACTATAAATTATTAATTAATAAATAAATAAAATTTTCGTTTATTTTTCAACACAATTCCTGATACTTACATTAGTATTTACGCGAATCATGATATATAATACTTTAGTTTCAAAAGTATGCTATAAAGTACGAAATATATTTTACATGTTTTTAAAAAATATTTAATCATCCATGCTATATAATTTATTAACATTTCAAGGGCTAAAATGGTATCAATATTAAAATGTATTAATACTGGAGATATATTTAAATATCAAAAGCTAGTGATAAAAAATTATTGTAATCATCAAAACCATTGCCGTCATTATTGTTGTTGTCATTAACATCATCGTCATAATTATTATTATTAGAACTTATTATTAGTATTTTATTAGGTTAAAAAATTGTAATCAAAAATATTGCATTAAGTTGGAAGGCTATGTAAGAAAACTCGTCTCGTTATTTATATCTTTAGTCAAAGTATTTAATAATTTCGTTAACATATACGTTTGATCAAAACATCGCATTTGTAGATTATAATTTAAGTTTCTTTTTAAACCAAAGATCTAGTTTATTTAAGACTTATGTGCCAAAATTTATAGAACTATTATTTATTCTACCATAAGATATATTTATTATTATTAATGTAGGATTATTCCGCATAAACGCTTTGTATGCTGCATATACCCATTGATATCTTCTATCATATAAACCTGTAATCACACCTACCTCTAAAAATACAAATTTTTTGAATTTATATGAAGTTTATCAGTTTTTTTTACGAATTACTTAATTGTTTTAAAATTATTTACCATGTTCTTTTATGCTTATTTCAACTTAAGTTGATATATCTTTAAAACCAAATACCTAGCAGCTAGATCTACATATATATAATATATATGTACCAATTAGTGACAGTGATACATAATTTGATTTTTGGATAAATAAGACTTTTGCAATAATAAGCAATTTTATTAAGTTCTAAAATTTTTGTGTTTAAAATGTCTTTTTTCATTAAAAACTTCTTGAAAATTATAATATTCATTTATTGTTTAGTTTTGAAAAGTTTGCAGTTTACAACAAAATATCTTTTCCTCGTAAGAGGAACGATTATCTTCTTTTAGTATTTTATTCATTAACATGGTGAGACAATGAAAAAGTTTTCATGAAAAAATTAATTTTAAGAATGCTTCGAAAATTTTTTTTTGCCGCGACGATTAATTTGCGTGTGAAACAAAGAAATCCATTTCAAATACATGTAAATAAATATAAATTAATTAGTAAAAGTGAAAGTTTATCGTATTAATTAATTTTATTACATATTGTATACGTCATCGTAAAAACATCACATTTATTTAGAAAACGCAAGTCTGCAATCAATGCTGACTTCGACATAAGTTAATAGGAATAGGAAGATCAGGTTTTCCCTCGAGTTTCACATATTCCAGATAAAGTTCTTTAGGAACTTTACGCCAGCTACGTGCATCGAAATATAAATAAATACCACGCTCATATGTAGAAGTCTTCTCAGACGGCGTTATACCCGGTGCTTGTGTTATCCACATTTTTTCTTCCGTGTGGTAACGCCACCCTCGGGAGTATCTAGAAAAGGTTTATTTTTTCACTTGTTTCCCCTCAATTGAAAAGCATTTTATAAAAACTTACAATTCAGCTGCAGCTACTAATTGCATTATATCCTTGATGCTCGTGTAAAAGAAGAAAAATAAAAGATCATCAGAGTAGCGATTTAATTTTATATTGGCTAATTTGTCCCTAAAATCATTTTAAAAAATGTAACAAAACCAATCGATTTAGAAATACAATAGCGACACATTGCGCGTATATACGTTATATTACTTAATTTCGGAATTGACGAGGTACTCCGGAGGAACGTGGTAGTCTATGTCTTGCGGTCGACACGGTACTTTTGCCCAAGGACCGCCGAAATTTGGATACAGCCTGTTGGGTGAGTTAATGTCGAGGCCGAGCTCTGTAAGTTCTTGGCCTAATGCTAACGTCACGAGATTAGGATCTTTTTCGGCCGATCTGGTAAGCATCAATAATCCAGCTATGCCAAACTGATCCTTGATCATGCTAGCTGGGATATTTGTTATTCTGCCTGTCCCCAAAATAAAAAAAATATTAAAATGCAATCGATTATTAATAAAGAGATTTTTTTATGCCAAATTAAGATTGAAAATTATGAAAACCATCAGGGAATACTTGAATTCCTTGTATTGTAGATTGAGATTTTTCCGATTTTTCTTTGTCAAGCGTATTGTTAGCCGAAAGTACGTCCGATTTTAGTGCTGAATTGCAATTCTCGAAATATTGTTTATTTTCGGAGAATAGATTACTACGTAATTGTGGTGGACCGATTCTGCTACATTCCGTTCCTGGCAAAGCAGGAAAATCTGATGTGCTTATCAGAAATTCACTCGATTCGTTTATTGGTTGTTTTACCTTTCCTACTAAAGTAAATATTATAAATATTTTATATTAATTAATGTCACACTTAAACTAAGATTTAATTAATAATTTACAATTACCATAGGATATTGCATCCATTTTAGACAAAACAACACGTTTTGAAAGCTTTTCTTGACTCGAATTCATTGGATTAAGAGCACTTAGATGATGCCGATCTAGAACGTGCTGCCACTCTCGCACTTCTGATATTACTGTTCCAAAATGCAAGTGAATGCTTTGTTTGTTTACTTGCGCTCAAAGGCAGTAGTACAAACACTTGACATGCAGCTATAGTACACATAAGTACTATCGAAATCTTTGTTTTTATCAAAATATTTATCCTAGTTTTTAAGGACATTTATGACACCTTCAAAAATATGTCGATAAATATTTTTCTTTGTTTATATATGAATAATATGAAAATTATGAAAACAAATACAGAAAATGATAATACTAAACCGCAATAGGTTTTATTTTGAATCAAAATGTATAAAGTTTATTTATACGTGTCAGTTCAGTCAATTCTTGTTATACGCAAAAATGGTAAATAGTGAATAATAAAATTAGAATAAAGTAAATTGTTAAATGATGTTATAATGATGATAAAAAAACTATTTATAAAGTATCTTAATAAGGAGAAAAATCTTGAATGTCTATTTAAAAGCTTTTTTTTAAATAACTTTCATTTAAAAGAAAGCTTGTATGTGGACTTTGGACATTTAATAAATTAATCGACTTTTTGTTTAAGGTAATTTGCAAAATAGCTTAAATAATAATTATATTTCTTTTAAATAATATATTATTTAATAGAAAATATTATATACGTAAAAATATGTTATATTTTTATTTAGTTTATAAATTGCAATTTCCAAAAATCAATTAAGTCAAGAAAATATTATCGTGGGTGACTTTCGATGGAATTTAATTCAAAGGTGGTAAAACTATTCAAACAATTTTAATTAGCACAAAGCTTATTTCCGTACGGGCTCCATCTGGTGACAAAATACCTTAAGAAGAAGATATAAAGAAAACGGCGATCGGGCAATGCGAAACCTCATCAGCAAACGCCGCTTTACGTTTTAACCTAGCGGAAAAATAAATTCAATAACTATAAACGATAATGAATTTATTACTGAACTTTTTAATCTAAATAGATTGCGCTTACAAATTGAAAATTCTTCCATACATACAATTTACATGACCTTATGCAATAAAGTTGTAAAACCAATATATTAATTCTTAACCTGTACATGCCCAAATCAAGTTTGATAAAACAAAAAATGGCTTTATTCAACAGTAAGTGATTATTTTAGTATACTTTAATTTAATATTTATCAATGAATTTATAATTATTCTTTTAGAAATTGCCATGAATATATTAAAGTCAACAAATGTAAGAACTTCAAGCTCTGCTGCACAAGCCATTCAAATGCAAGAAGAACTTTTACAACCTTTTCGTACAAAAGAAAGTAACCCAGCAAATCACAATGCGCAGCATCTTAATAGGTTTTATACAATTCCACCAGAACAAATTCAGTCTTTATTTTGCCATGGTTTACCTAGGGAGTACAAAAAGCAAATAAAAACTTTTGCAGAAATGTGCATTTTAATACGAAAACCTGCTGTTGAACTTTTAAATTACCTCCGTCAAACAGATTTTTCTAAACCAGTAAATAAATATGTAATTTGTATCCTTTTTTAGTATCATATATGAATATTTATTTAAATTTAAGCATTACATAATTTTTACAAACCTTAGCAATTTGCTTAGATGGAGAAAGTGGATGTGGAAAAACTACAACATTACTTCATGCACTACATTATGGTTTAATGACTAAGAAAATAATTGTGAATATACATCATGGTAAAAAAAATGTTTTCCTTCTATTATTCTAAAGCAATAATATAATTATGATAATAATAATTATTATTATTATGATTATAATAATGATTATAATAATAATTATGTATATTTAAACAATTTTTTTTAGCACAATTATGGTTTAAACATCCTAAAGAAGTAGCTGCTTCAACAACCAAAGAAGGTTTATTAGACTTACCCATAGATGCAGCCACATGGCTTCTTAACTTCAAAAATCAAAATTCTTCTTTACTTGCACAAATTGATGTAAGTTACCTAATTTATAAAATAATACATAAAATTAATTTATCAAAAAATCTTTTTTAGATAAAGTTATCAAAATCTCATGAATGGAGTTCAAGAGAAAAATCTCCTAAAGGCTCGTCATTAATAGAATTAATTGATCTTGGAATCAGTAGAGTGAAATATGCTTCTGACATAATTAATATTCTAATGGAGGAATTGAAGCAAGCCAGTACTGCTGGCAAATGTAAGATTTTAGTTGTAGTTGAAGGCTTTAATGCTTTTTTTTCAACTTATACAGAAATAAAAGATGATACCAAGCAGAGGGTTACCCCTTCTAGAGTGTCTTTAACAGAAGCTTTTTTAAATATCACAAAGTCTGATTGGTGTAATGGTCAAATTGTATTAACAGTTGATCCATATGCTGTTAAGGTAATTAAAATTTTTTTTTTTTTTTTTTGTAATTAAAAATAGAAAAAAATCACTATCTGATATAACTATAAAGTCTTTATGATATTCCATAATTAAAACTGATAAAATTAAATCTTTATCTTTACAGGATAGAAGAGACTCTTACTTTCCAAGATATTTACTTGGAGAAAATGGTTTTAATCATTTAGATCCTTTTTTGCCAATTTCTGTTGAAAATTATTCTGATGATGAATTTGAAACAGTAATTGAATATTACAAAAATAGAAAATGGATTAGGCATCTTACTCCAGAAGGTCAGAAAGAACTTAAATTAGTATCTGGTTGTAACCCTTACAAACTAATGGAATATTGCAAGTCTTTATAATTAAAATATTTTAGTTTTGTATGATATAATATACTATTATGTATATATATATAAGGCACCAAAAGTTATCACATTTATATTTATCTGTTTTTAAATGCTTTATTTATATTTGTATATACCAAAAAGAAAATAAAATACATAACCATTTGTCAACTTTTCCAACTATTATTATTAATATTGACAGAAAATTTTGGATAACAAATTTTTGAAATAATATTATAGTTTTGTAGGCTGCAATATATCTATAACTTTACTAAAATCTCCATTTTTCGAAAGTAAAAGTTGAGTAAGCCACCCCCCTTCATTAGAAAATCCCATTTCCATCATCATTTGAACAGCATTTTGTATCATAGGATTTTGGTGCCACACATTGTCACTAACATTTGGTAATGGCGGATATAATACTTTTTTAGTAGAAGAATTATTAGTATTACTTTCAGTTATTGGATTTGATTGCTGAAAAAATGAATCATAATATTAATTTTCATTTTCTACCTTAAAAGCCACAAAAAAAAAATATAAAAAGTATTAGAAGACAACTTACGTTTGACGCATTTACTGGAACATCTTTATTAATGGAATTTTCATCTTTATCAATTAATATCCAATTTTCTGTTGAGGATAATGGACTTTCTTTTTCCCTTTCAGGACTTCTAGAAATTGGAGTATCATTTTTGGTTAAAATGTTACTTTTTTTACTTTCTTTTTCTACTGGTTTATTAAGGTCCTTAAAATTTTCATTTTGAGATTCAGATTTGCTACAACTTGGTTTATCGTTTGCCTTTTCTGCTTGACTTTCTGAAGTACTTGCCTCCTCAGCTTCCGTTGCAGTTTCAGGTGGTTTTACTTGAAGACTAAAATCAATTCCAAGTGGATCTAAAAATTGAGATACGTTTTCCACAAGATACTTTAAAAATTCAACTCGTTTATCTTCAGAAGTATTTTTGCTTGTTGAATTTGAAGGGTCGTCATTAGGACTACTTTGACTTTTATTTGTATTAGTTTTTTGTTTTTCTTTTGCCATTGCAGGACATTGATCAGAAACAGTTTCATTACTAAAAAAATTTATCCAAGGTAGTAAAGTCTCCCTATTAGAAGAACTTTGTACATTACTGTAGTTTTTAGCACTACAATTTCCTCTAATGTTTTCATCAATATTTGCTTTCTTCATAAGTTTGTGGAAATAACGAGCCCATCGTCTTCCATACATTCCATCTTGAACTGAACTGATTCGTATCATATAATGCTCTGGATGTAGAAATTTTGCCTCACAATCACTACATAGGTCATAGTCAGGACATTGAATACATTTGTATCGATAACCATAAACAGATTTTTCACAACCATCACAAGTTACACCACGGTGCAAGTGATCTCGATAAGAAGATGAATTTTTATGAAAAGCATTATCGTACTCTGGATATACAATGACATATAATTTTTTCATATCATAAGTTCCCATTTCTAAGAGAGCTGTTTGTAATTCTTCATTACTGGATATTAAAACATCATCAAGTTCTGAGTCTAAAGAAAAAAAAAATTTTTTATTATTACTCTAAAATCGTAGTAAAAATGGCAATCTAAACGATAAATGTACCTTTCCATGAGACTTCAAAGCGTTTTCCTCTAAGATCAGGGAAAATGGTATACAGTTTTTCTGAAAAATACGTAAAGTTGATAATTGCGTCAGAATCTGCGGTGAATCTTCGTATTTCTTGCTTGCTTCCTTCGACGCCTTGTCGAGTTAAATATATTTTAAAATCCATTATTGTTGATATTGCACTTTTATTGCACTTTAGTTGCTGATTAACTTTTATAAATCTACACTTGAATTCTGTTGTTTATATTTTACAGCTTTAACACGTCCGATTTACGGCAAATGTCAAAGTCATCTGTTACCATCTCATACTGCGTCTCATTTATATATGCGCATCAAGCTGACGCATAGACAATGCAATAGGCTGGCGTCATCTGGTGTCATCGGGTAATATTCAGTATACTAAATTCGAACAAATAATTATGCCGAAAAATTCCGTTCGTTAAAAATACGTTAAAGAACAGTTTATCATACTTTTATTATAAAATATTTTAAAAGGACAGTTGTGTGTCAAACCATTTTTAAAACTTTACGGCGGCATGGTGGTTCTTTAAGTTGGAATCGGAATGTACTAAATATTTGTTTTATTTTAAATGATGTGCGTTTATACACTCAAATGTTGTACGTAAATCGTAAATTATTGAAAACAATAAATAATTTTCCGTGCCGATTGCACTTGAGCAATTTCACGAAAGATACCTATAAGGTCGCATCTTATATATCTCATTGATTGTAAAATTTGAAGCAAACTTGATGATAAACGAATATAGAATTAACATAATTAAAATAGAATTATGAATGTAAAATTCAATGTTCTTCAGGCAATATTTCATGGACCTTATTAATTACAGGCGTTGAACCTTGCTAAAATTATAAAAAAAAAATCAGCGAATTAACCGTGGTTACTAAACTGCTGTTCATGTATCGCAGATCGCAGCTAAAAATCTTGAAGGATTTAAATACATATAGAGTAATAAAGAGTTAAAAGCAGACAGATCAAAAAGCGAAAAAGAATTCGCCGAAACTATCGATGAAAATAGAGCGTGTACAGAGTTTAATGATGAGATTGATGAGTTAGCAAATAATCAGGTAAATTTATCAGGTAAGGTTAGCAATAAAACAGGTGACATAGCAAAGAATGTAAGATCGAGATCGAGCGCCAAGATTCAAGACAAATCATAACTCAGAACTAGAATTGTCCAGCAATGGTCACTGAACAGACCAACACCACTGCACCAGCCAGAGTCACGGCGTCACCACTGTCACCAGCCGATCAGCGTCCAACGACACGCGACGCGACATCACACGCATTGACACATGACATCTGACATCAGTCATCTCGAATTCTCGACTGCATGGAACGTAGAAGGTAGAACTCGCCGCCGCAATGGAAATAAGCTGTATTAATAGATCTAATATAATAGACAGAAAAGATAGATAGATTTTATTTGTATAAAATCATTATATTACCTCAATTTTTAAAGAAACTTCTTAGTAAAGTATTGTAAATATAATTATAATTGTAAATCTAATTTAAAAATGTAATAAAATAATAATAATATGCGGAATTTGGATTGACGAGTGACGACATAATGACCTATGTACTTTTTTGCACTAAATTCCCTAGCATTGTTTCCATTCACGACGATGAGCAGAAGTTAACACCCTGCAATCGAGCGGCATAATTCAACTTTGAAAAGCGCACTTGTTGACTTCTTTTCACTTAAATATACCGTTTTTTATTATTCACAAAACCAAACTATCTTAAAAATAGAAAAAATTAAATTAACAATTCCTACAAGATTATTCATGTTAATTAAACAGCACATAAAATAAAAAGAATTCAATAACGTAACAAGCTACATTGAGTGTAACAAAAACTCGTACATATTTATAAATAACTCAGTTTTTGGATTATAAAATTATTTTATTACGAGAAATTTAAATAATAAATAAAATCACTTTTATTAATTTTTTATTTTTTTATTTTTACGTCCGCGCGGCATTTTGCTACTCGGATTACTCTGCAATAACTTAAGCATTTGTTCTGCGCCCTCGGTCTGAGCATAATTTGCAATACGAAACATGTAATGCTCTGGATGTAACAACTTCGACTCACAATCACTACATAGGTCATAATTAGGACACTGAATACATTTGTATCGAAAACCATAAACCTCTTTTTCACAGCCATCACAAGTTACATCACGGTGCAAATAATTTGGATTATCGCACTCTGGATATACAATGACATCAAATCTTTTTATTGTCGAAAGTACCATTTTTAAGAGAGCTACTTGCAATTCATTAGTACTGGATATTAAAACATTATCATTATCTGAGTCTAAAGAAAAAAAAAGATTTTTTATTATTAGTAAAACAAAAAGACAATTTGAATAAATGTATATATATACCTTTCCATGAGACATTAAAACGCTTTCCTCTAAGATCAGGAAAAATGGCATATAGTTTCTCTAATAAATAAGGATAAACAATTTTGTCCACTTCATCATAATCTGCTGTGAATCTTCGTATTTCAGGCTTGCCTATTTCCACATCTTGTCGAGTTAAATATATTTTAAAATCCATTGCTTCTTCTGATCAGTTTTTATAAATCTGCTTCAATTTGAATCTTGATGTTTGTTATTACCGAATTTTTATCGAAAACCTTATGAAACGTGCGAATAAAGCTCCGCGGGAAATGACGGCAACAAAGCTAAGTCACCTTTTATATTCGATGTAAACTAGTAGCTGCGAGTATCAGATATTATCTATATATTGCACTTTCTTTGAAATTGATGTCTTTTGTAATACTCAGGGCAGAGCTACATTCTCTGCTTAAAGGAAAATTGTGTGAAATTTGAATGTTCTTACATTGATTTCAGTAATAATAAGCAGATGAAATTATTTGTTTTTTATTATTATAATTATTATATAATTATGTACTTTATAACAGCAATAATAAAAATAAGGACATAAAGGAAGTTCAAGCGTTTCCGTTTGGTGCCGTACCAAGCGGGGAGCCCTATAGGTGTTATACAGTTTTTATTCATAGAACACCTGTAGTATGATTTAAATAATAGTCCACGTAATTCTTATTGTATAAGTGGATAATCATTCAAAAATCCACGAAACAAAGATATTATTTTTTTGTTATGCCCTTCCTTGTAAGCGCCACATTTCCGTAGTTCGGTACGTCCCTGATATACGGACGCCGCATCGCTTCCCTAATCGCTAGTCCGTTCGGAAATCGGAAACTATATTCTTTTCCTACACCTACTATAATTTTTTTTAAATAACTTTATTTAAAATAATACAAAACGATAAATTATAATATAAAAAACTTTTTTTAACCTTTGTAATGAATTTTCGCAATTTCTTTGTGAACTTTTAAAACTTTTGAAATTTTGAGTGCGCGGTGCTAATGCTAACTGTGGTTCATTTATTGCGCATGCGTAAATAGAACTCTAAATATTCGGCATAATAATATTTTTATTCTTTCATCTTAATTTACTCCCTTATTTGACTGTTTACATATAATTTTTTTCGAGTTTTTGAAATCCTTATGCAAAAATATATATTTTCCATTTTTTTTCATAAAAAGATTTATAAGCGTTAGTAATGCATTAAAATGTCCCAAATCACGTGTTAAAAAATGACACCTTTTGTTGAGTTTTTATAAACAATTAGGCCGTTAACTTATACTTTTATAAAAAGCTTATAAGGTTTTCACTATGTCCTAGACCAAACTTTCATTGCATCATTCCTGGTTGAAAGTGTTTTGTAGAAACGAAAATAAAATTGGGTCCGTTTAAAGGGTTTTAATGTATGTGTTTGCACCCGGAATGACAGGCCCATTTTATCAGCTTTTATAAATTCTTTGTAGGCCCAGTTGGCAAAACTGTTCCAAATGAATTCTTTTTAAAACTTAAAAAGAGTTTATTCGAGATATTTTTGAGGGGTATTATATTTTACAAAAAGTTGCTTGAGCCTTTAAAATCAGCAGTTTTATAAAAAATTTTCTGTACGGTTTATTTTTAAATATAAAATCTTCATTGAAATTTTGATTATGCCGATGTTTAGAATAAGCATTAACTTCTTTAAAAAGATTTTATTCAATCCAAGTACAAAATCATTTAACGAAATTCAAGAAAAATTTGTAATGTTCATCTAAATTTAAAAATTTAAATCTTAAAAAAGGATTGCAGCCGGCCTGATGCTATATGGCTCCCTACATTATCTACCTATGTTAATGCGCATTTTGTATTAATTATAATTATAAAATTAAATAATAATATAAAAATTCAAATGTAACAAATATTACAAAGCAAATATCCGTGTCAAATAAAAGTCACGGCAAATACTTATTTGACCACTCAGCTTACGTGAGCGACTGCCATATAAAAAGAAAAAAGAAAGACTATATACATGATACATCCTGCGCACTCTCTCTCTCCCGCGCACGCGTGGCTACGTTGCATATGTACACAAGTAGGTACATGTAAAAGTGCAACGACGACGGCGATGCGCGCGCGACGGGGGAGGCCAATCGTGCTGCCGCTCAACAATTCCCTCGGTAACTAAATAATCGACGTCAAAGGCAGCGAGCAAAAGCAAGGGAGCGAGAGAGAGAAAACTGTCAAATATGGCGAGTGCCAGCAGGAGCAGCAGTTGGTACAGCGCTGGGTCGCAGCCGCACAACTACTTCTGAGAGCGAGAGCCGTCGCCGACTAGGGCAGCAGCTGAAAACAGGGTGAGATCGAAAACGAAAATCTGGCACTCTCGGACTCGGAATATGCTGCTCCTCGCTCTATCCTCCTCGTTCTCCTCGTCGATGTTGCTGCAGCCGTCACCGTCGCTGCCGCTGTCGCCGCCGCCGCCGACCCTCTACACCTACACCCATTGATACGTGCAGAAACAGAGAGAGAGAACGAAGACAGCCAAGAAGAGTGTGTCGCGTACAGTAGTCTCTCCCTCTCTCTCCCGCAGTCGCAATATCTGCCTCTCTCTCTCTTTCCTCTTTCCTGCCGCTCTCTTTCTCTAGCCGGGCTCGCCGCCACCGAGAGAGGAAGTTCGTGCGCGACGGAACCGTCGTCGTCCTCGGACCTAGAGTTCAAACCGCAATATGTGACGGAGTGTCCACGAAAAGCCAGTGCCGAGAGTGCGTGAGATCGTTCACGGAAGAGGAAGGAGGACGGAAGAAAGCTTAGGAGAATTATGGGGGTGGTGATGCGCCAAGGGGAATGGTAATCCCGGATGAACTATGGGTGCTCAACAAACCAAGGACAGAGTCATTCCGCCCGGGACTGTCGTCAGGCAGACACGGAAGCAGCCCAGGAATCCCAAGGACTCGCGTGTTATGGGCTCCAACATTTTCACTGAGCACAGTGGTACATTTTCTCACTAGTTCTTCTTATTTTCTTTTCTCTACTTTACTTTTTTTTATACATTGCCAAAACTACAATTATTTCTTAGTGTTCATCTTTGTGACATATGCAGCTAGTTTGTTTTTGAGTGGGTGGAATAGTGATTGAATATCATTCAAAAGGAATGATTGACAGTAGATGGAACTTCCTTTATGAATCTAGCCTGAAACATCTGAATTGAGAAGAATTATCAGCTGAATAGTGCTTTAATGGTTTTTGGCTTGTTTTGTCTGTTGCTTTTAGAATGCATTTTGTCATACTGTTGCTATCAATTGGATATACATATCACTTAACATTCTTCTGATTAAAGCATTCAAATCTGATGTACACTGATTCCTTGATTTTTTAAATTAAGAGTTTATTTACTAAACCATTTATAAAAATTAATATTAGAATAAATAATTTCTATTAAAAATTATAATTAATTTTAAATTATTTACTGTTGTAAATATTATCACATCATTTAGACTAGGCTCAGGTTTAACTACTGGTTATTGATTTTAGAATGATCAGATTATAGGTGACAATAATTCAACTCTTGTCATATTCCTTTTTTATAAGTATTTATTTGTTGAGATGAATATTATTTCTCAAGATCCTTTCATTTTTACATTATTTATTATAATTTTACATACAATTTATTAACATAAATGCTGAAAATAAATTATATTAAATAATAAAAGTTATATTTAAAATAATTTTAATATATAACTCAAATAATGTTAAACAAATGTTTAATTGAATATTGATCACATTAAAAATTTAACTACTTTTTATAGAATGATTCACGTTTACCTTAATTAATTCACTTTATAAGTTGTTATTTTTTGTCTTAACCAGTTACCTTATCAATTAATGACTGTTAAAGTTATATTAGTCATTGAATGAGTTAAGATTTTATTATTCTTAACAAAAGAATTTGTATTGTTAGATAAGTAACAATTTAAAATCTATTTTCTGCACTATGTAAAATACTAATTTTTAATTTTAAGATTATTTGATTTATTAAATAAGTAATTGAAAAAATAATTTAGATTAATATTTAAAGTAATAATTAAATTAATAATTGTTTAGTATATAAATTAAGAAAATTTTTTGTGATAAATAAAAATTTGTTGTTGGTCTTGCATAATTCAGTATTTTCTATTAATAGTATTACTAAAAAAATTAGTCATGCGCACAGCTTCTTCAGTACATGTTGAGCCTTTTACCATGCCACAATATGTTCTTCCTTTTTTGCACATTCAATTGCACAGTCAGATGCATACAAAATACAAATGTTCATGTTTCATACTTTGATTTTTTTTAATGAGTCACTCACAGTCATTTGATGATATTCAGAGTCTCTAATAATAAGTTAGATAAAAAATAACAATATCATAAATTAATTTTATAATAGATGTGTTGTCTTTTAATTTTCTTTCCCTTTTTTGTAATTTTTTTACAACATAATTATATGTTTTTTTACACTTATTTATATAAATATATTAATTATATTAATTATAAATCTCATATTAGGCAATAGAATAATAGAAAAAAATTTTTAAAATAATACTTTTATAAAATTTTAATTTATTTTTATGTTCCATTTTTCATAGAAGCTTTACTTCAAAGTAGACCACTTCCACATATACCTGCTTTACCAGAGAGTGATCCACCAAGTGGTTCTGGTGTTCAGACTATTTCACAGCAGCCCAATTTAGATCAGCTTGTCTCTGTGACAAGTAGTGGTCTTCTGGAAGCTGCAAATAGGTTTGTTGCTTATTTCATATCTTAATTTATAATAATTGCAGATATTTGTCTCTATTATGAAATGTTATATTAAAAAAAGCAAATAATAATCATAAAGTCATTTTTATCTAATTTTTTGTTATAGGTGGACTAGTAAAGAAAATCTTTTAGCACAAGAGGAAGATGATCCACAACTTTTTGTGGCATTATATGATTTTCAAGCTGGTGGAGAAAACCAATTAGGTTTAAAAAAAGGTATCATGTTTTTACAATCTTCTTCAATGCATAGCATAAAAATTAAAATAAGTAACAGAAAATGTAATCATTACCATTGCTTACATAAAATAAAATAATAATTTATGAAATATTTTAAAACAGGTGAACAAGTTCGCATATTAAGTTATAACAAAAGTGGGGAATGGTGTGAAGCACACTCAAGTAGTGGTCAGGTTGGCTGGGTGCCATCAAACTATGTAACTCCGGTTAACTCTTTAGAAAAACATTCCTGGTATCACGGTAGAATATCGAGAAATGCTGCCGAATATCTCTTAAGTTCCGGTATTAACGGAAGTTTTCTCGTCCGTGAATCAGAAAGCAGCCCTGGACAACGTAGTATTTCGTTACGATACGAAGGACGAGTGTATCATTACAGAATTAACGAAGATAGCGATGGAAAGGTACTTTAATCATACATTTATTTCTTCTTGTTTATATTTATATATTATGTGTACTAAAGGAAAAACCAATTAATATTTACGTAATTTTGTAGATGTACGTGACAACCGAGAGCATTTTTAATACTTTAGCGGAATTGGTACATCACCATTCCATGCTTGCAGACGGTCTTATTACTCAGCTATTATACCCAGCACCAAAGCGTAATAAACCAACAGTTTTCCCTCTTAGTCCAGGTATGATTAACTAAATAATTCGTAATTAGATTATATGTAAGTAATTTCAAATTTTATTTATTAAAATTTTATTAAAGAATATAAATTTGTTTATTTTTTAATTATTACTATATTACATAATTTCTTTCTAAATATTTTTCTTTCATTATTGTTTAGTTTGCACATATCATTTTTCATTTTTTGTCCATGATTATTTATAATAATTATCATCATCATTAAAGAACACGGAGTGAATGTTCCTCCGATGCACAAAATTCCATTTGCACAATTTAACAGATTTTTATTTTCAGAACCTGATGAATGGGAGATTAATAGAACTGATATTGTAATGAGACATAAATTAGGCGGAGGGCAGTACGGGGATGTCTACGAAGCAGTCTGGAAAAGATATAATATGACAGTAGCAGTAAAAACTCTAAAAGTAATTAGCACCTAAATTATTTTAATGTATTTAATTACGTAAAACATCTTTCACACTTTTCACACTTTTAGGAGGATACTATGGCATTAAAAGATTTCTTAGAAGAAGCAGCCATCATGAAAGAAATGAAACACAGAAATTTAGTACAATTGATAGGCGTATGCACAAGAGAACCGCCTTTTTATATAATAACGGAATTTATGAGTAAAGGGAATCTTTTAGATTATTTACGTAATGAAAGCAAACACCAAATTAATGCTGTCGTATTAATGCACATGGCAACTCAAATTGCAAGTGGCATGAGTTATCTAGAAAGTCGAAATTTTATTCATAGGTATATTTTTTCAAGATTTTATTAGTTTCGAATTTTATTTATATAATATAGATAATATTTTGATCTTCTTGTAGAGATTTGGCAGCTAGAAATTGTTTAGTAGGCGAAAGTCACTTGGTTAAAGTAGCTGATTTTGGTTTGGCTAGACTTATGAGGGACGATACATACACAGCTCATGCTGGAGCAAAATTTCCAATTAAATGGACTGCTCCGGAAGGACTGGCTTACAACAAATTTTCTACAAAGGTAAATCAACGATAAAAATTCTTAAAATATTAGTTTATAATTATGTAAAATTTCAAATAATTACCAAAAACAATAGTAGTTTATTAAGTATTAATATAATATTAAACGTTTGTTTAAAAATCAAGAGATAAAAATTAAGTCTTTGTAAAAGGTAAACAATACGTAGTAGGTTAATCCTTAAACAAAAAAACTATAATACTGTCCTATGACGGCGAAAATTCAGTTTTATTATAAATAATAAATATTATAGTAACTATAATTTATTCGTACGAGGGTGGAGAAAATAATAATTTATGTTTTTATTTATTTATTTTTTTTACAGCCTACCCAAGTACTCTTTTCTACATTACATGTTAAATAATTGCAAAATGTTACTTTATGTAGTATTTTACAATCAATTATTATGAATTTTTTTTTTATAAAGAACATGAATACGAATAAAGTGTTATAACATTAATAAAACTGAAACTTTTATTAATCAATCATTTGGTTATTTAAAATAAAAATTGATACTTTTTTCAGTCTGATGTATGGGCATTTGGTATTCTTCTATGGGAAATTGCAACATACGGCATGTCTCCATATCCCGGTGTTGATCTAACAGATGTATATCACATGTTGGAAAAAGGTTATCGGATGGAATGTCCTCCGGGTTGTCCGCCCAAAGTTTATGAACTCATGCGACAGTGCTGGCAGTGGTCTGCTGCTGATAGACCAACATTTAAAGAAATACATCATTCCTTAGAAAATATGTTTCAAGAATCAAGCATCACAGAAGGTAGACGTATTTTAAAAGATTTTATAATATATTAAATTTTACTGTGCTTTAATTTAAATTCATTACGCATTTATTTTATTCTTTTTAAAACTTGTTTTGTAAAAACTGAGATTTTTTCATTTGTGACGGTTTTTTGTATTAATTAAAACAAATGTATTTTAAAAACTATTTTTTTTTTTTTTTATTACAGAGGTAGAAAAACAATTGCAAGGTAGTGGTGGTCAAATTCAACTCTTGTCTTGCAATAAATCGCAAACTGGTAGTTCAGGAAACATTCATGGACTTGTACTTGCAGCCGATCAACATGTTTCATCTGGTACACCAGGTAACATATTTTTAGCCAAACTAATAAACCTTTAATCAATTTTATACTTGAATTATAGAATCTACAAGTTCAGTTACCAAATTAAGTACTTTTATGGGAGGTCTTTCAAACAAAGGAAATAGCAGCATGGTACAAATGAGGCGTTCAACAAATAAAAAAGGCAAACAAGCCCCTGCTCCACCAAAGCGTACAAGGTAAGTATTCATATATTTATAATTGTTAAAATTTTGCTAAATGTTTAATTTTTAATTGAAATTTTATAAAAATCTAGTTGATATGTAACTTGCAAGATATTATAAGCTCCTACTTTAGAGTTATGTTTTCTTTTTAATTTTCTTTTTTTAATAGCTTATCTTAAATATTGTAAAATTGAATGGCCTCTTCCTTTTTTATTTGCAGCCTTCTATCGTCATGTAGTTCTTTTCGAGATTCTGCATATCAGGATCAGGATCATCAAAACGCAGATATGCCTAATGTTGCATTGCACGATGGCACTGATCTAAATGGTATTGACAAGATTTTTCAAGGTATTCCGTCACACGAATCAGTTAAACCTAACAGTATTTTTGCATGTCCTACGAGTTCCCCTTAACCTTTTACCTTTTAAATTAACCATTGTTGAGATTCATAATTTTAGTAATCTGCATTGTAATACTCGTGTGACATCCATGCTTCCAATGTCTATGGGTCATTCTCCCCCTTTTAAGTAATCTTTTTTTATCGAATCGAATGCTGAATCATTGCATGTGCGAATCATAATCAAGCCAAATAATTTTCATTTGCATCTTTTAAACTTTATTTGTAGTACTCGCTCCTCATGTATTCTTCACCCATTTGTTTAATTCGATCCAGACATTTACAGTCGATTTTGGTCTATGGTCGATGAATGGTAATTTAAAATAAATTTTTTCTGTCTTTGCATGAAATATATCCAGGGTTAAGAATTTTACTTAGATATTTGTATTATAAAAAAGGTATTTATAAAAATCTTTAAATTTAAAATAAAAAATAATAACGTGTAAAATTATACCTTTAGAACTTTTAGCAGATGCTTGGCCCTGCATCAGTTAGAATTTTTTAGAACTAAAGTAGATTATATTTACATAACGTTATGAATACTTAATATAGAAGTTTAATTATGTCTGGATCGCTTACATACATATGTATATATATATATATATATATATATATATAAATCATAATCATTTTTCCGCTTTAAATCCTGCTCATAAAATATTCAAGCAGTGTTACATGATTTTACTAACAAGGATTAACAGCAGCATCGTTTTTTTAACTACTTTTCAAATTTTTTTCAAAATTTCGCTTTCATGCTTTTTTAGGATATTTATACATGATACGTCATTTACCACAAAAACCATCATTCGCGATGCAATCTCCATCTTCCGAGAATGACCCATTTTAAACATGAGTATTAGATAATGAAGCAGGACTGAAAATTGCAAATTTAAGACATTTTGATTCATTTGAATCTATGAACTTATTTTTTAATCAATCTATTTTTCACTAATTTTACATGTAAATTTATGTTTAAATTAAAAAATAATATTTTTTTCAGTCTTTCAAAAAAATATACGCGTGATTATTCATTATATTTTTAAAAAGACGCAATAATTTTCAGTCCTCACAATAGCCTTAGAATACAAAGAAACACAATATTTTAAAGAAAAGTTATTTGTTTAAACTTATTTAATTTAATACTTAAGTTCCTTACACTGTTTCAATACTAGCATAATTAATTATGCATTTAATTTTCACACAGGATCCTTATCTTAAGCACATCTAAAACTGTCATCTTAAAGAATTAAAAAAAGATTTGTTTAAACTTTCTTGACGAACTAATACATCATGTAACATTTAATTTAAAATAATTTAAAAAACATTTGGTGCAACAAAAAGCTTTTTTTTAAGTAGTAATCTAAAATTTTATCTCCATCTTTTTAGTACATCTATATCAAGGTATTATACTACGTGCAAGAGTTTTCACTGGGCTTCGGTTTTTGAAAGTATTTTATAAATTATGGGTAATTTATTAATATTACATATTGAAATATTTTTTAATATTAATATTACAATATTTTACCCTATAAAGTTTAATGATTATTACGAAGATTTTAATTTATTAATGATTTTTGAAAAGTAACTTTTTGACTTTACTTTTCGGTAAAAATTAAGTATACAAACAATATAAAGCAGGAAAAAATTTCAAAACCTTGCACTTCATTAGATATAAGTTTATAGAAAACGAAGCACCTTCAGGTTTTTATTAATTTTAACAGTAAACTTATAAAATAACTTCAAATCTATAAGCTTCTCAAGTCAATTGAAAGTTTTTTTTACTAACTTTTAAAATGTATAACAATATATTTAGTAAATGTATGCGACAGTTGTTTCTGAAAAAATTTTTCGAAGTATTATTATTAATTTACAAATGAACATTCCTTGTACAATGAATTCCGCTAACATCAATTAACATTCTCTTAACTAAAAATATTAAAACTTCTAACGTGTGGCAATATAATTGGCAAAATTAAGAGTGGTCAGTGCATTCCTGATAAAACTGAACAAAAATCTAGGGATGACACGTGAACTTGTAACAATGGCCACTCAGTCGAGTACTGGGGGAGGCTGGGACATGGAGCACGACGGCGACGGCTCACAGGGCGCAGCGGAGTCGAATTTCATTCCCCAACCGTCAGCTTCACCGGAACCGCTATCCAACCATAAACAATTAAAAACACGCACCCACACGTCTAAGGATGCTCTGCCGCAGAAGGTATTCCCATCTGACCGTTCAGAAGATCATCTCTTCTTGTACACCAAAAAATTATTTTCATCGAAATTACTCTGATAAGCTTAAACCATACCGAATATAAACTTCATACCGAAAACTTTTTTAGTTGAAATCTCGTTTTTACGTAATTTGGAGAGACGGTAAAAGCATTTAACACTGCCTGAATGCTAGTGTTGTTTAACTATTTTCACATTTGTTTAATGTTACAGATAAGTTCTGAAATTCTACATACCCAAAAACTTTCAATACAAATTAAAAAAGTGCTGAAATTTAAAGGGTTTCATTAGTATTCAGATTTTATTGTACTGTATAATACATATTTCAGCATTTTTCTTTTAAAAATAAAAATAATTATTCATTGCATAAACATATAGTAAAAATATATTTATAAAAATGAACTGTTAATCGCAAAAATAATCATAAAATAAAGAAATAATTCTTTTGACTTAAAATGACATTTTTTTTTAATACAAAGTAACTTCTTTTTTAGCTGGTCCACGTGGGAGCCTTAGAGGTGCAAAATGTTAAAAGAGCCATACATCGCTACGGAACACTGCCGAAAAATGCGAGAATAGGTGCTTACCTCGAATCGCTTCGACAGAGTGGAATGCCATCTAATCAGGAGAACAATAGTTCACCAATATCTCCATCAATGTGCACTTCAACTACCGAGCAACAAGAAACATCGGAAGCTCCAGCAAGTATTGGCATTGTTGAGACGCAGCAACAGCAACAACAACAGCATCGCTCTTTGTCTCCACGTCAAAACAAATTACGCAGTCAACCTCAGATGACGCGCAGTAATTCTTCAAGTGGTGTGGTTAATACGTATCAGCCTCCGAACTCACCACGTAGCAAAAATACTGTTGGTTCTTCGCGTAAAAATAATAGTGGAAATATTGCAGAAAACAACAGTTTTAGAACATTCCGTGTACCACCAAACACTTCAACATTTAGGACTGCTAGTCCACCTAGGCCCGCTCAACCTACCCTCGCAGATTTAGAATTTCCGCCACCTCCATTAGATTTACCTCCTCCTCCTACGGAGCTACTGAATTCTGGGGATCAATGTGATTTGCTTCCTCCATTATCGGTATCACCCGGAGGTCAATCAAGAAACACGACCGGCTCACTCTCGCCCAGTGGTCTCAGAAAAGCTGCAAAATCTGAGCGACGATCAAGGGAGGAAGCAATGCCCAATGATGAACAAGACGAAAGAAACAACGATTTAAAAACATCTGAACCGTCGGTGAAGGAAGCTAGTTCAAGATTTGGTGTAAATTTAAGAAGACGAGAGCAACAGCAGCAGCCCAAAGCAAATGAACCAAAAGTAGCAGACGCCTACGGTCAAACTTCTCCTCAGGATGAATTTGCATCACCGCTTCTGCCGCCACCTCCACCTCCACCACCACCTCCACCCATAGAAGAAAACTTTGAAACTCAAGAGAATATTAATAATTTAATTACAAACAATCATAACAATCTCGGTACCTTTTCCTCGAAACCTGGCATGAAAGAAATGCTTGAACTAAAGCTTATTAACGAGATAAAACAAAGCTGCGAAATAAAACCGGGTGGTACGCTTAAAAGAACAAATTATCCTAGTAGCAGTGCCCCACTAGATCCAGCTTCACAGTTACTATCAGAACTATGTGCGAGTTTTAGCGTCGATACAACTAAACAAAATGAATATGCAATTGCCAATGTTAATCTTAGTAGTGCATCAAATTCAGAAACAAGAGATTCACAAGTACCAGCAGCTTCTCCACTTGCCGAACCAGGAGGTCTTGGTTTCAAGCTAAAAAGAGTGGAAAGGAGGACAAATCCTACACCGCCAAAGGAAGAAAATTCTGATAGCCAAATAATTGACTTTAAAGCGCGATTAAGAAAAGTTGATAATGCCATGGAAAAGTCAACAACATGTATTGAGGAGAAGAATAATAATAGCAGTGGCAGTGGTAGCGGTGCTGCTAAGAAATCTGATGATGAAAGAACGAGTGTAGCGGACTCGTTAGACTGTCCTTCGGATGAACAATCTGATGATAAAAGAAGAAGCACTGGTAGCATTAGTAGTCTTAAAAAGTTGTGGGAAAACAAGGAAGCTAGTAATATAAGTTGTGACGGTACTTCAGTTCAAGCACCTCCTACAAGTCCTAAATTAGGTGGTGCTTGTCGTACTCCAGCTGGGAAACATGATACCTCTGGAGATCCAGGTGAAGAATCGCCAGAAGACTTGAGTGGCGCTTCAACGCGTAGTTCAACTACAAGCAGAAGCGACGGTCGGGTACAGTGGCCACCGCCTTCGTCAATGTTATCATCCGAAGTGGAAAAACCAATAGTACCAGCGAAACCGATAAAGCCTCTTGCTACTGCTAAACATTTTGGCTCTTCGATATATGCCACGCCAAATTGTCACAAAAGTAGCTCCGAGGAAGAGCAGCAAAGTTCTCTAAGACAGAGTTCAGATTCAGGACTAAAAGGCAGTAATAACAGTAATAATAACAGTAAAACAAGTATCCTTGAGATTTCAAATGTCATCGAGAATAGTATTGTAAATCTCAAAGGTAGTCCTAATATAGTTATGGCCAGCTGGCTCCAATTGTCGGATAAAGTGGGCTTGCTTCACGGAATGTGTTCCAACTATGCTCAGGAGGCGACGATACCGCCACATGCAAAGTTCCAATGTCGAGATATCGTGTCGCGACTCGAATTGCAGGCGCGTCAGCTTAGAGCTGCTGGAACGCGTAATATAACAGAAAATACGAGGCTGCTAACCGATTTGCAGAATTCGGTAAAGGACGTAAGTAACATGGTGCAAAGATAAAGGCACGCCGATATTTACTGTTGCGAAGACATACTCATGAGATATTAATAATGAAGGCCCTCATTCACGCGCTTATCAATGAGAATCAAAAGAAAGAGATACAGTAATAAGTAGAGAGGAACTAAAGAAGTATTTGCTCGAAAATTTTACTTTCTTTTTCTTTTTTATCGTAGATTTTTATCGAGAAAGGGTTAGATCTTATTATAACTACATCAGTCGACTCAAAGACGTTATTTTTTAAGTAAGAAAATAAAAACCATCGATCTAAGTCATTAGTAACGATGTCCGGAGAAAGAGAAGAGAAGAATGATGAAGAAGCAAACCTGTTTTTAGCGTGCGACTTCAGATTATGCCGTAGAGACTGCTTCAACGGTATTTTTTAATTAAACAAAAAGATAAAACGAGAAAAATCTCGGTATATTTGGATATCAAAGAATGAGTGAACGAATGTACAAGTGTGTGAAAAGATTGTTTAGATTTTTTGATGAGAAGAAAAAATGAAGCTTGCCATTGTCTCCATAACCCTGTCCCCTTGTATATCAATGCTCTAGCCTGAAAGATAATAAGGCTGCCTCCCTTAATCCTCCGCCATTCGTAAAAAATTGAAAAATGCAAAAATAAAATTTCATTCGAGCTTTACTTATGCGTTGCGGTAAGTGTGGCTTTTATTGGAAGTGATTGTCAGAGTATAACGACAAAAACGCGAAAAAGCTGAAAGAACAAAAAAATACAAGAAATATAAAAACTATTTATTCTCCCAAGTCGCTTAAAGTATCGTACGTCGTCTTCATTCTTTCATCGAGTTTTATACATGAAAAAGTAAATACCGCTTAGTGTACTATGCGCCAAGTCTTGGATTTAGATTATAAAGACAAAATATATTTAAGTCATTTTACGTGTACTATGGGACAATATAACGATTTTGTATTTGTATAGACCGAGTCGGGCGACGACTACCGTAATTGTACGCTTGCATAAATTATTCTCTCCCTTTTTTACCCTAAGATTGGTAATATGTAATTACTTTAAATTTCAAGGAAAGGTAAACAAATCAAAGTATGAAAATACTGCAAAGCGCGTACACATCGCGAAATAGACGATAAATGTTCTTCCACAGATAAAAGTCTTAAATAGAATACGATATTTGATAGCTTACATACAATTGTTTTTTACTTTGACATAGAGAGCAGTATGGGAGTTATTAAAGTTCGTATTTGACTTAAGATTTGGTACTCGATATGTTTGCGGGATCGAATAGAGCCGGACGAATACTCACGATTATGAATCAGCTATGAAAAGGATAATTTTACCCTCCTTTGCACTGCCTGTAACTAAACTAATGTAGCGTATTTTACTTTGCGGAACTTGGGTTGACCGGTTTTACTATTTGTTTTTATTTAGTATCTGTGATAGAGCGACACCAATCCCATTTCGGCCTCTTACGCCTTCGAAACAATAATGCTCGACAGAGTGCATTTTATACAAAACAAATTATGTAGAAAAAATGATAAAAATTTTAC
>UCOM01000337.1:0-90756 GCA_900474385.1 Ormyrus pomaceus
CACTAATTGAGAAAATCTGACAGGGTAAGGTAAGGGGTAATGGGTAGGGGAAAGGTAACAGTCTGGACTCGCCCTTACTCAAAATATCATATTTACAAGTGCTCTAATTTTTCTAAATATGAATTATATGAAAGTTGAACTTGTACTTCCGGAATAATTACTCGAAAATCTTTATTTTTATTGCTTTTAGTATTTTAAAAATTGTATGTTGAAGTATATCTTTTCGTATCAGATATAAAAGTATAATTTAAAATAAGCGTTAATAAAATGAATATTTGATGAAAATTGTATTTAAATAATAATAAAATGTTTTCGGTCAAAAAAAACTTTTAACAAAAAATTTTGTATTAGGTGCATATAAACTTTATGTAGTTCCATGATTTTTTGTTTTGCGTATAAAAATTAATAATACAAAATCGGAGTGTGAAAAGTATTTATTATAGTAAAAAGTTATTAATTACAATAATTTTCTCTCTGCTCTAGATTTTTTTAGAGAGACGTATTTCACGACAAACATAGTTTATTTTAGCATACACGTAAGAATTAATAAAGCGATGTTGTAATGTTTACGGATACAAAACCACATATATACTGTGCTTTTGTAAAT
The DNA here is from genome assembly GCA_900474385.1 of Ormyrus pomaceus. Classification (NCBI taxonomy): domain Eukaryota; kingdom Metazoa; phylum Arthropoda; class Insecta; order Hymenoptera; family Ormyridae; genus Ormyrus; species Ormyrus pomaceus. The sequence continues at coordinate 608 of UCOM01000337.1, forward strand.
TATGTATATACACATAAACGTTTGTCTATTAACTCCCCTTTGCTTCATTTTGGCCAGTTGTCATCATTATGTATATTGCTTGAAATTAAAATCACTCGAGGCAAAATTTATTAGTAACTTTTTCTTATGGTTTTTTCTACTTATGCACATTTGGTTTTTATAACTCTTAACAGGTAATAATATAATAATACAGACTAGTCCAACGATACAAAAGATCTTATATTATTAGAATTTATCTGTACATTTATTTTCTAATGAAAGTTAGTTTTTTACCTCAATTACTTTATTACACAAGATTAAGGTCTAAATCTAAACAAAATATGATTGTATTGAGGCAAGAAATATTTTTAAATTAAATTTTACTACAGCTTTTCTGTTATTTGATAAAAAATTTTTAAATACAATAAGGATTACACGAAATATTATAAATTTCTGACAATTAAAATACAAAGCATTTTTTTGATTTTATAAATACTTAATACTTTAATGCTGCTATTAAGAAATCTTTAAATGCACTTGTGTAACAATACAACATTTTATTAATTGCAAACAACATAAATTAATCATTGAATACTCAATACCTATTTATCATTCAACAGTCTTTTTACTGGCTAGTAATCGTTCAAAATTTAATTTTTAAGTGGAATTTATATCACCATTTATTAAACTTAGTTCATCAAATTTGAAATTGTAATAAAATTAAAAATATTCACTTTTACCTTTTTAATACTATAATATTGTTTAATATTCAAAATTAAATAATTATAAACATCAATTCCTAAAATCCACACCTTTATTAACTAGCCTGTCTCTTATCCTTCTTTAAAAAAAGAAGTGTTTCATTCTATCGATATTTTAGAATACGTCACCAATAATATATTTATCAGTAAATATTGTAGGCAATAATAGTAATTTTATGTTTTTTTTTTACTTTGCTTGTAGTTTCTAAATAAATATAGCTATCGTATACCTACTTAAAAATTTGTATATTGAGCGAGCAGTAATAAATGTTATTTAATTGTGTATGCTGTGACGTTATGATATTCTCGTTATTAATGATCATTTATAAAATTATGATACTTTGTGAAACACCTCATCATTCATAGCTATCATTCATTGTGAACAGAGACAGCCTAAAATGCTATATAAGCAACAACAATATATTGCTTACAGAATGATCATTTCCATGCTTGCTTTTGCACTTTTTGTGAAGCTAATTTTTTTGATACGTATGACGAGATCACCAGAGCTGATAGTACAATGACAATCAAGTAGTAATCAAAGTCCTCTTTGAGAACATCAAATGTTTTTGATGGCGCTACTCTTGTATAAAATAGATCTGTAAGAAAACGGTGAATTGTTAATCTACTAAGATAATCAATAAATTGTAAATTTTTGCAAGTTTTTCAAACTTACCAAGACCATGAACAAAAACTAAACATGTGCTTTCAAGGCCACTAGGACTTGTATGAATTCCAGAAACCCGAAAGACGCTTTGATTGTAATTTACAATAGCATCCATTTGAATCGGTAATTCTGGTATATAAGGAATGACTCCCTCTTCTCGCATTTCTGGATTAATTGGTCTTCTTGGATCTACCAACATCCAGGGTAACTCTAAAACTCCTCCATTAGCTAAGGCGACTGTTACAAATAAATTTTATTAATACCCTGTGCTAATATAAAATATTTTTATTTGTAAAAAAAAATATTTACCTAAAATATGTTTACTAGTAATTCCCTTTTCAGTAATTGTTTCTTGCATAGATTCTACTGAAGCAGGGAAAATGAAGGCTTGTCTTTCCACTATTGGTAACTTGGTTGTAGTCAATGATGAAAAGACTGTAATTTAAGTAATTATTATTTAATTAACAAAATAAAATAATTTGAATACTACTACTATATTTATTAAAATTTATATGAAAAAAGCAATCACCTGTGGTATTGCTTTGAGTTTTTCCTTCATATAATTCTAAGGTGGCGATTTCGGTTCTACGACTCTTTTCATTGAAGTAGCTATAAACTAGCCAATTTTCGGAATGAACGACGTGAACAGGGCCCTTAGTTCTCTTGTGCACAATTGAGAAAACCATGGAACCGGATACAACATCCAATAAATATAAATTAAGTGTATCTAAAATAAAATTATATAAAAATAGTAACATCCCATTTTTATTTTATTAAATAGTATTAAGAAATTTGTAAGAATATTTACTCTTGTGTGCACCGTTTGTTCCTTGTGTGACAATAGCTACCAAATTTGGATTTATATATTTGTAAAGTACCGACCTATCTCCTAGCACTCGACCCTGTGAGTGCACACGTTCGATGGGATCTTTTGAAACTACATGCGTTATTCTCTGAGTTCTGGGAGAGAACACGAGCTCCCAGACCTTTTAACATGTAATAAAATACATAAGTTAATAAAATTTCATTATTTGTTTTATAACTAAAAAGAACATAAGAACCTTGTGTGCAACGAGGTTTTGAGGTGTGCTGTAAGACAGAGAATATCCGGACAAAACACCCGTCGTTCTATCGACGGTAAAAATATAAGTGCTGCTGCCCACCGAGGTTGCAACAGCACTCGCATTCTCTGGAAATACGTGCACGCGATCCTTGTCGTCGAGAATTATAATGCTGCGCAAGAAGGTATCAGTCGTTGCGTGCAACAACAACGATTGTTTCACTCGATAGTTGAGTCGCGTAAGACCTCCTAACAGCTGACCATTTATCGGGTTAAATGTAAATATGATACCATTACCTGTCTCCTAAAACGAAAGTATAAAATTGAATTATCATGTGTTTATTTCTGAAGGGCTCATTAGAATGTGACTTTTTAAAGAAAAGCTAATTTTACCTTATCAGCTGCAAGTAACGAGCATTGAGGTGGATGCGGAAAGTGTCTGCTGCCGCGTTGCACATATAAAACCATATTGTCAGAATCTTGAGAAAAACCTCGAATTTTAGGAACTCTTAGTTGCCAAATTATTTCACCCCGTTTACTTTCAATTCCAAAAATCTGTAAAAAGTAAATTATGAATGCTATAATACACATTTTATATTTATAAAAAGTAATCTTTTATTGTACTAAAAGTATTTTAATTGTACCTTTCCGGCAGATGTAACAGCCACAATCATTTTATGCAAGCCAAATTTATCGCGAACCAAATCGGCTCGTTGGTTCGATTGCTGAGGTTCCAAACCCAAAGTAGCTTGAATAAATGCTTTTACTTGATTTGCTTGAGAGGTCAGTCTTCTAATCAGCATTCCAATAACATTCCCTGTTGAGTAAATTGATTATAAATTTATATTCAATCAACTTTATTCTAAAACTCGCTATTATTTAAAGGAAACGTTGATAAAGGCGAATCTATTGAATTTTTTTTATTCTTAATAAATAATATTTACGGAAAAGCTTTTTCTAAGTAAAGGAAAAAAATCTGAAATATAATTATAATAAAATTTTTAGCAAATTTTTTAATACGTTTCCTTTCAAAATAAATACGTTTAACAAATCTCTAATTTACGTTGCTACAAAATAGATGTCCTTGATCTACAAGTTTAAATTACATCAAGTTCTAGAGCAGTTTAAAAAAATTATTAGAATATTGTAAAAATTCATGCTACTATATAGGTCAAAATCCAAAAAATCAAATCACACTAACTTGTTTTCAGAATAATTCATGCAAATCAGTTAACAAATTAATAAAATGTTCACGAATGATGAAAAATAATTTAAAAATCCCTATAAATTTTCAATTTAAAAATCATATTTTAAAAAAAAATTCGAAGACATGCTATTAAGAAAAAATTTATTAATGCACTATGAATACTCAAACGCAATTTTTTAATACTGCCTGCTCAGAGAATCATCTCTACTTACATGAATTGTCTACATCAAGACCTGGCAGCAGCCGTTCACAGAAGAAAGTTTATTAATATAATATTAGAAATATAAAAGAAATACAAATTTTAATAAATGCTTTTAATTGCCAAAAATAGTTCTGGGGAAAAATTACTATTTTTTTGCAGTGTGTGACGACTTAGCTATTGCATTTATATTGAGCTTATTGTATACTCACTTTCTTTTTGGTCAAATTCAGTTTCGATAGCTTGATCGCGATCAGACATTGGTAGCTCTACGATTTCGACAGCTCTAATACTTGCAAGAGATTCTTCCCTTGTCCAATGTACTTTTTGTTGTAACAGACTAATACTGTAGTCTTCAGATTCTAATAAATATTTGCACATTCTTGCTTTCATTGATTGGTAATTACAGTCAGTTGCTACGATTGCAGGTTTGTACAGTGCATTGTGAGTCAATTGTCCTAATTTCTCCGGTTGAGCATCTGGTTTTTCTAATTCTACAGCAGTAATAGTTGTTGCCTATAAATTCAGAATTTAAAATTAACTGCTTTCATTATGAATATTTAATTTATAGTTTAAAATTCATACAACTACTTTGAATTATATTTAACATGTAAAATATGTTATTGACATATTACTTACTCCATTATTATACGATGTTTCTAATAACATTTTTTTATTATCAAAGTTAGCAATGTATAAAAAGTTTCCCCCATCAATATCGCGGGAAATTGGGATAGGATCCTTTTCCAATAAAAGTATACGTTTTCTACGATTATTATCGGCGCTAATAGATATTGCTGCTACGTCTCCAGGAATGAGAGAAAAACGATAAGGTCCTTGAGCTCCAGCTCCAAATATTGTATTGATCGTTATAGACTCTGGTTGAGCTTTTGGTTCAAATATATTAATATAAAATAATATTGCTAAATTGTTATCACCATTTAAACAAATATAATTTGGTGCCGCTAAGACGCATCTAAAATTAAAAAAAGCTTTAATGAATTCATTTTCTAATTAATGAAATCGTAAAACTAATAATATTAATAATATTGAACTTACTCTGTTTTTTCTGATATAAACGGCGCTGAAATTTTTCTAGACTTCAATTTTTCTCCAGTTTTACTGTCATATGATGTTACTTCAATACCGCTGTTGTAAATTGGTAATATATGATGTAAAGTTCCATCTTTAATATGCCATTTAACATCTTCTATTCTATAAAAAAGGTTATTAATGTATAAAATTTAAAAAAAAATGCTAACACCTTAAATGTAATTATTAATTTAGGGTTATTAATTATTTTAACATTTAATATACATAAGACACTTTTGAATTGCAATAAATAAAAAATAACATTTATTCAGTGAAACACTTTGTGTTTTGCTTATAATTTTAAATTTATAATAATTTCAATAAAAAAAAAAACGGTTTTTAAATGTGCTTTAAAGTGTATTTTGACAAGCTTTAAAAAAGAAACCTTTCACTACTGTAAAGTCCTTCTGTTGTATAAGATATAAATGGAGAATCAATTCTGAAATAATAGACATGAGAAAATTAAAGCTATTATTGCAATATTAAGACTTCTTAAATCTGTTATAAATTTATGAAAAGTATAAAATAAGTTATTAATGAAAAAATTTTTGGATACACTAAAAAATCCAACAACCAACCTGTCTGGATTTTGCTCAGCTAAAGTCCACTCATTTAATAGATGACCAGTAGCTAAATTCCAATAACGAACTAAGGCTGGAACTCCTCCATTTACTGAAATTAGTTCTCCATCCACAATATTTCCAAATGCTCGGATTCGTCCAGCACATCCTTTTTCTAAAACTTTTCTCCATAATATTTGACCTAATAAAATGATAAAATATTAGAAAATAGCAATAAACTATTATTCTTATAAAAATGTTAATCTTAATATTAAGAATTACCTGTTCTTATATTCAAAGCTGCAATGACGTTTTCTTCTGTAGCAACAATGATTTTTTTTGCTGTTGAAACTGTATCAAAACTAGCAAACTTTATTTTGCCCACATAATTTTGCCTCCTGAAAAAAATTTTAGGTATTCTTAACAAACTGAACATATCTATATATTTAAGTCAATTAAAAAAATTCCAGGTCATGATTTTTCTTGAATTTTATTCATATTTTAAATGGATAAAACAAAGCAAACATGGGTAGAATATAAATAATTCATCATACACTTAATTCATCAGTGTAATCTTAACAGTAAGCATTAAAATTTCTTCCTTCTTTAAAGTAACTTTTTTTTAAATTTCAACTTTGGTAAGTATAGCAATTAATAGCTTTAGTATCAAACAACGTGCACTATTTTCCCTAGTTAAAAACTTTGCATAAAAGTACAAAGAGTGAAAAAGTTGATCAGAACGAAAGAAACGCGCAGTCACTGTTTGCCTCTGGATTGTTCAGTGCAATGTGTCTGGCCTTGCTTCGCCGTGAAAAATTGATGTGCGTCCTTACCAATCGAATTTGCCGACTTGGTCCTCGTAGAGACACAACGAAAGGTTGAAAAGGCTGAATATGAGGATGAGACAGTGGAGAAATTGGGAGTCACTGAATATCCGGTTGAAATTTGTAGCAAGGAGCGGTGGAGCAGCCATGGCGATGTTACACGAAGACTAGCTACTGCCCGAGAACATCGGTGGAAAAGAGTGCGACCCTAGCCTATATAATTTATCGAATATATCACTCCTAGTTACGAAGTGTGTGATATGCGATGTCTGTCTGCTGACGTGCTGACTGGCTATGTGCGGCGGCTGCTACATAGGCGCCAGTTGTTGCCGATAGAGTTGCGATCTTCCTTACCGAACTAATCATTTTTGTTGTCGAACACGAACGCAATATATGCTTTTTTCTGGAAAATAATGTTATGTTCCATGAAAATAGACTCTTGAACCGGTGAAATGAGCTACGGGAGCTTTGAAAAAGTGGGGGGATAAGCTCGACAAGTGTCATTGTTGTTCATTTTTTGATTAAGTTGCAGATAATGCTTGAAAGTCGTTAGTTCAAATGTATATTAGTTGATTGCTTATTGACACGCAAACTTGGTGAGTATGTATAACCTTGTACAATTTAAACAATATAAAGTTGCAATCAATTTTTATGAAAGATTTTTTGCCTGAACAATACAAGTATTATTAGTAAAAGTCATGGTAAAGGCAATAAATGTTATATTTATACAGTAAGATAGAATTTTAGTAGAAACATTTTATGCATTTATTTGATGTATTTCAAATTTAATTAAAAAAAATATTGTGTTATTTTAGGAATAATGAGATGAATATTTTTTAAAATTATTAATTGAAAAAAACAATTTTCAAAAATGGAATTAAGAGAACCAAAAAGAAAGAAAAAAGCTAGATTAGAACCAAAGTCCTCTTTGCCACTGGTATTTGGAAGTAAAGGTGAATTGACAAAATTTCATGCAAACCTAACAGCTTTAGGTTCATGCATAGCTGATCCTACAGAAATGGAAATAATTCATAAAATGGTAAACATATTTATATATTAATTTAACTGTTTATTGTGTTACTTTTATTAATGGTTTAAAATGTAAAGGGATATTTTGGAAAAGGATCTTTATCAAGAAGTTATCCAGTATTTGGAAAAGTTCGTTTTGATGCACCACCTATAATACGTGAAAGGCAGTGGGAACGTCGTCAACACTGGATAAATGAAGTACAAAAATTAAGTAAAGAGTCATATATTGATAATAAAAAGAAAGATGAAGATTTAAAACCTAGCGAGAAACAACTGGAATCAGAAAAAGGTATTATCAGAGATGAAAAATTTGTTCAACAAAATATATTATAAATTTTTAAGGCTATATTTTTATTTATTATTTTTTATTTTTTATCAAGAATAACAAATTTTTTTCTTACTTTTAGATAAAGATGAACAAAATAATGAGAAGGATTTTAATAATGATACAGATTTTCTTAATACTGCTTGTGAATCTGGTATTTCAGACAATACAGAATCTGTTTCAAATCAAGAAAAACGAACTAGTGATATTGAAATTTTAGATAATAATGTAAATAATATTAAAAATAATGAACAAAATGGTCAAACAAGCACTGATATTGATGAAGTTATAGTGGATTCAACAGAAGAAGAAGACATTTGTGAAATTACAGCAGATAATTTTCAAATAAATAATTTTGAGAAAAGTGGATTATTTGGTAAAGACATAGAAATACAAATTAGTAGTGACTATCACAAAGATATTTCAGATTTACAAGGAAAGGTACTTGTATTACCTGATAGTGACTCTGATACAGAAAATTATTTGACAGATATCAAACCAAAAATAAAACATGAAAATTTTCCAGTTAGAGAAACTCTTCATCTTACATTTGAAGAAACTTTTTTTCTAATGTATGGACTTGGGTGTTTAAGACTGATAGATTTTGATGGAAAATATCTTAGTATTGGACAAACATGGGATTTATTTTGTAAAGAACAAAAGTCTTTTCTGCAAAAATATGTTACTTATCATTATTTTCGAAGCAAAGGATGGGTTGTAAAACCTGCTTTAAAATATGGAGGAGATTTTTGTAAGTTTCTTCAAATCTTTTTGCTTTCCAGACAGATTTATTATATACTATTAAAATCGGTTTACTTTTATAGTATTGTATAAAGAAGGGCCTTCAGCTTATCATTCTTCATATATTGTTATAATTGATGTTTTGGATGCAGTTACTTTTAAGAGGCTTGATAATAAAACAACAAATAACATGATGTGGAAGAAATTAATTGGTTTACAAAGATTGGCTGAAACTGTTTCAAAAGTATGTGTTAATATTGATCTAATAATATGAAAAAAAGTATGTTAAAATTTAAAAAAAATTTTTTACAGGAAATTTTATTCGCACAAGTACTATGGCCAGCAACAGTTCCAGTTGATGTAACTCCATCATCCCCAGATATACTTTCACAATTTACAGTCAAAGAAGTATTATGGAGGAGATGGAAAGCAAATATAGATACATTTTCTGCTAATGCAGAAAGCATCGATGATTTTGATGATGATGACTATTCATTATAGATTATAGAAAATGTGATTTACAATAAAAAATTATTTTAATAAGTTTTCTATAATACATTTTAAATAAGCATTTATTTAAACTTTAAAAATATCAAGTTCTTTGTATAGGATCATTTACATTGTGTTTCAAATCAAAAATTAAATTGTAACTTTATACAACACAACAAACAAAGTACTTTCCTGATACTTATAGAGAAAGCTTAAAAACTTACTATTTAAATTATAAAATCTTTTTAAAAATTATTAGCTATTCTTGCTTTGAATTGTCTAATTTTTTTGGGTTCTCCAGTTCTTCGAAACTCTGACCTTTCTTGCAAATATTGTTCTGTACATTCTTCCCAAAATTTCTCATTTTTATACCAAGAAGTTAAACATTCTTTCAATTTTGAATTCTGTTTTCGACAAGTAAATACCATAGCAAATGAACTTGCCTTGCAGCATTCCGTGAATTCTGAAAAAAAATGTTTATTATTCACTTAAAAAAATAAACATTCATGACGAAATTTACCTCGGACTTCAGGAACACATTTTTCCTCTCTTGCTCTATCTCTAACAATTTTAGCTACAAGAATATCTTTTTCAACTTTTCTTAAATATCTGTCATCAGGATCTCCTGTGTGAAAAAATGTAGTAATGAATTTTATAGTTATCGATTTCAATTATAAAATACGTGACAAAAAATCTATTGTTTTAAGTCTTCATAACAATAACATAACCTCTACATCAAAATTAATTAAATAATTATTTCAGAATCATAATTCATAATCCGATCTATTTGACTTCAAAAATTAAAATAAAATTTCACCTAAACCATGCGGGCCTCCTCCAAGTTTTGGATTTAAAACCGTAAATTGTTTTGATTCTTTACGTGTTTCAGTAGACATCATTATTGAACTTCACAAACGTTGTACGGTTCTGCCCTCTGGAGATATTCTTGCAGGTAAAACCCGGTAAGTACTTTATAATAGTATTATAGTTATTTTATAGTAAATATAAAAACTATCACTACATAGTTTAAATGTATAATATCTAAAAATAAAAAATGTGCCTAAGAATAATATGCAACTATTAATGGTTATGTTAAATTAGTTAAAGAATTTTCAGACTTATGTAACATTTCGTAAAATTATGTAAATTTAAATTACCCCAATGTAAAATGATTAATATGAAATTGTTTTAAAAAATAATTAATAATTAATAATTAATAATTTGATTGTGGCCTATAATCAATCGTATAATATATGAACACCGCGGTTTTGCCGATGTCCACATAATAAAAAATAATCTGTAGTAATTTTCTTGAAAATACCAAAATCAATCGATAAAGATGAATAACTTACTGTCAGGATAGATGAGTTAAATCCAGTTGGAATAATCATTTCACAATCAATCACATCATATAAAATAGTATTTTAAAATTAACACAAAACAATATCTGCCAAGTATTCTTTTTCTCTGTATTTTCGCGCACTCCCGCGGAAAGAAAGCTTTTCCATCCATTTTTAACAGCCTATAAGATAAGCTGCGCAATATACTTTTATTTCTCAACGTGCAGCGAAAAAAGTTTCACTTATACGGCAGCTAATAATGTCGAAGAAATGCGCGAGAAGAAAAAATTACCCTCACGCAAGAGCTTTCATCCCGCAATTCTACTTATGAAACTCGCGCAATTTGTCAGGCGGACGCTTAATTCCTAAATTATGTACAATTTGATGACACGGTACTTATACTCCCATCTTCTCGCACTTACCCCCTTTGCATTGTCGCAAATCTTTCGGAAGTACAAAGAGGAATATGACGAAGTGCCGGTAGGAAAAAACATTGATGCAAGCAAATTATATATCCTACATAAATAAAAAAGAGAATTGTTGAAAGAAATAAGTTCGAATGTGGGGTAGATCATGTTTTAATATACGTTTATTTATTAAATAAATCACATTAGTCGAAACGTATTGACAATGTCAGATTTGGAAAAAAAGCATCTCAAAGGTAAAGGAATAGCATTTAAATCGCACTTAAACTGCACCTCAAATCATCAATAAATTTAAGCTTCAATAGTACCGCAAAAATTTAGATTTCGAGTGGGCGTTGGGCTTAAATCGTCTCAGCTTGCGTCTGATGGGCGTTTGGCCGGGCGACGAGGACGCGGACAAAGTGCTTCTAAAAATTCGCGTCCCCTTCATGATAACGGCCATGTTCTTCTGCCTGTTCCTGCCGCAAATGTACGCTCTGGCTCTGGTCATCAACGAATTGCCGCTGGTCATCGACAACCTGATGACCAGCTGCGCCGCGTTTACCTCCTGCGTGAAGCTCTTCTTCGTCTGGCGAAGCAAGAAAGGTATACGTACACTACTCTGACTATTTTCAACGAAACGTAACATTTCTTTTGTCAATTCTCTCGCTCAAGAAAGTCCTACGGCCGGTGATCCGATCCGTCAGCCGAGACTGGCTGCGCCCGAAGCGAGGCTGGGAACTGCGGGCCATGAGGAGGGAGGCGGCTCGAGCCAGACTCTTCACCGCGAGCGGCTACGTGGTTCTGGGCGGCTGCTACGCGGGATTCGCCTTCGCGCCCCTTTTCGGCCTGAACATACGAATGATCTCGAACATCACGGACTACGGGGAGCACTACCTGATGGTCCAGTCTTACCTGCCTTACGACTACTCGACGAGTCCGAATTTCGAGCTGACCCAGGCCTCGCAGCTGATTGCGGGATTCTTCATCGGGATGTCCGTGTCGATACCCGACAACTACTTCGGAGCCCTGGTCTTTCACACCAGCGCCCAGTTCGAGGTGCTCGGTAACGAAGTAGAGAATTTGATAAGAGAGGACGGCGAGCGTTTGAACGGTGAGCGGAGGAGGAAGTGTTTTAATCGGAAGCTGGGAGCTTTCGTTGACAGGCATGTGCATCTGATGAGGTGAGATTTCGTCCTTTTTTAATAGCACAGCTGTATTATTTTAGTAGCCTGTAAATATCGTATTAATAACGTATTACGGAGCTGTGGCAGAAGCTGAACAGCTTAATTATTTAGTTATTTTATTAAGATTAAGACACCTCACATCAGCCATTGAAACACTGTTCTTATATGAAACAATTTTTTGGTGGTAATAATTTTAATCCTTTCGCTGACAGAATAAAATATAGAAATATTTTGACCCGAGTGTTAATAAACATAAATTAGATATTTATTTTTACTTTTATGTATAAAATTCAGCAAATACTGTATTATACCTAAATATACAATATACATAATATTTACAGAATGGTTTCTGCTATTGAGCACTCTTTTAGTTTCGTAATTTTGGCGCAAATTTTTTGCATGTCCGTTATGGTCTGTTGCTTAGGAGTTCAAATATTAAGCGTAAGTTTCCATAAGTTTTAAATGCCATCCGATTCCTTAACAATGATACAGATGAAATTTCATTATAAAAAATTTGCAAATTTAGTGCACTTTGTTTACTTTATCTACATCTTTGTTAAAAGCATTTTCTCGTCACCAATTGCCTTCCAGCTCGTCTGATACTTTTACCACAATATTTTAAGCCGCTGTTTTAGATGTTCAGCAACACTGCGGACAAACCCTCCGCGCTTCAAGTGCTCACTCTGGTTGCAACACTTTTCACTCTGATGATGCATACTCTCGTTGATTGTATTGCCACGGAAATTCTCGTTTTTCGGGTGAGGAAATATTTTGTCTATCAAATGAGCATTTTTCTCCGATACAAAAGTAGTTCAATTGCTTATTTTCTGCTTTCTAGAGCGGAGGAATATTTGATAACGTTTACAAAAGCAGGTGGTACTTGGTACCGCAATACGGTACGCGAGATTTGATTCCGATGATGATGATCTCGAGAATCCCGCAGAAATTGACGGCGGGCAAAATTTTTTCCTTGTCGTTGGCAACTTACTGTAGCGTGCGTATATCATATTTGCTTTAAATATCCCTGGTAGCAAGTATCCGATAATATCGCTAGAATCTAGTTAAAATGTCCAAATCTAGCTAGATTCTAGCGATATTATCGGAAATTATCGGAAACTTGCTACCAGGGATTCGGTAATTTTAATTGCTGCAGCGAACAATTCAATTCTTACTGAATGAATTTGCAGATTTTAAAGTCTACTCTAGGATATATTTCTATGTTGATTGCAGTCAGTAACAGGTGAAGGGCGATTTCATTCTCATTTGTAAAAAATGTACATAAAAATGTTAAAGCAAAAAATAGAAATATATACTTCTTGAAAAATACGTCTTAAAAAGGAATTCCCATTCGTACTGTTCACATTTACAGCGTCTACACTGCAGTTATTTTTTTAAATTTTTATCGTCTTTCAGCAAAATTAACAAGAATTAAAAATTGGCAATTTTTAGATTCATATTAATAAATTTACAGTGTCAATTCTTCGTAAGTATGTACGTTTAAAAATGTTTACCTTTTCCAACTTTAATATGTATCCATAATCTGATCACTTCTTTAGATTTTTAGCTTTCAGAAGCTTAACGAATATTCATATTTTCAAGTTTGTACTTCGAATCATTTTAGATTCTCGATTCCTCCTGCGTAAAGTAAAAATAATTCATGAATTATAACGTTTAACTTTTACATTAAATGAACGTAAGCTCCGACTGATTCGGCGGCAAAGTGAATTTTGCTCTAATAAATAAATTTTCTCGGAACAGAAAAAGCTTCTACGAGACGCTTCGCTTACGACAAAAGGTATTAGCTACAATAAAGGTATGCGACAAATATTATCGTCACGCAACACTTTATGAAACTTTTCGCCTTCATTACACGTCGTATAAAACTAGAAAAACTTTCCAGACTGCCACCTCGTAAATTATGCAAAACTATTGTATCGCAAAGGTTCGATGCCTCGGGCTTATCCCCACCTCCTTCACACCTACTCCCTTCGCCGTTCCCTTATTTTTCGTCTTTAGTGTCGTCCGTGATTTTGTTGCAGGCAGCATTCATTGCCTAAACTTGTGTTAGCTTGCTTGTAACTTATATAGCTGATGTGATTAACTCCTCAAAATGTGACCATTTTTATTAGTTTCGAAAATGGAAATTGAATAAATATACATATTCGAAAATAAAAGTATAACTATAAATTAGAGAATATTTTTTTATCAATTTTCTTTTTAACATAAGATTCTTCCCGTTATTGAAGTTCGTTAAAAAATATATAATAAAATATAGTAAACAATGCCAGAATCGTCTAAGAATCTAGTTCACGGTAAAATTTGAAATTATTTGTGCAATATATCATATATAACCATAAATGATAAATAAAATTTAACGAATCAAGCTAATTTCGACTGGGCTCTGGGATTGAATCGTACTGGACTCCGATTCATGGGAATTTGGCCGCTAGACGAAGATGTCCGTTCGAGATCTTTTCAAACATTGTTAAGGGTGCCTTTTATGATAACAGTAATGTTCCTGGGCCTTTTTCTCCCGCAAATGTACGCCTTTTATTTGGTCATTAACGAATTGCCACTCGCCATTGACAATCTCTTGACGAGTTGTCCGGCGTTCACCTCCTGCGTAAAGCTCTTCTTCACTTGGCAGAGTACAAAAGGTAATGTAATTGACATGTTGTTAAGGCCAAAAAATCCTTGTACTTCCAAAATGACCTGCAATAACTCGTCACACAAGCATCCCAAAACATCCTATACTCTTCTTATCAAAAGACTGAGGGCGAATCCTCTTTTCAAGAAAGTATTGCGGCCGGTCGTCCAGTCCATCCTGAACGACTGGTTCGCCTGCAGCGGCGCCTGGGAGTTCCGAGCAATGAGGCGAGGAGCGTCCCGCGCGAGACTCGTCACCATCGCCGATTACAGCGTGATGGCCCTGTGCTACGCGGGCTTCGTCGTCGCCCCTCTGCTGGGCTTCAATCTCCGCGCCATCAACAACATCACCGACCACGGCGAGCGCCACCTCCTCGTGCAGTCCTACTACCCTTACGACTGCTCGAGGGCTACCGTTTTCGCGGTCACTTACTTCTTCCAGCTGCTGGGCAGCTTCTTCGTCGGCCTGTCCGTCTCCGTGCCCGACGATTACTTCGGCGCTCTGGTGTTCCACGCGAGTGCTCAGTACGAGATTCTGGGCAATGATATCGTGAAATTCGTGGCGAAGAGCGGTGAAATGGCTGGTCGGGCTAGAGCGCGGGATATCGATAGGAGATTGGGGGTTTTTGTGGAGAGGCACGTGCATCTTTCCGCGTAAGCTGCTTATTTTTTGTGAGTATTAGTATAAGTGTTGTTAAAGTTAACTGTACGTGTTACTTTTTGCCAGGATGGTTTCTGCGATAGAGAAGGCGTTTAGCTTTGTGATTGCGGCGCAAATATTTTGCATGTCTATAATGGTGTGCTGCTTGGGATTTCAGATTTTGGGCGTAAGTTAAGTGAAAAGTATTTAAAAATTTTTTTGAACTTTTTGTAAAAACTTTTATATGTTATGATAAATTATGTTAAAATAAAACATAATTTATCTTTTGATTAAAACAAAAATTCTAGGAAGATATTAAGTTATTACCTTTAATAAAACATTTAATTATACTGCACAAAAATACATAATGTAAATAGCTAATTGTTAATGCTTTAATTGAACCTATATTATTGCAGATTCTTAACAATACCGGAGACAAGCCAACGCCCCTTCAAATAATTACACTTATTGGAACGCTTTTTACGATGATGATACATACGCTTGTCGATTGCTTTGCCAGCGAAACATTAGCTTCCCGTGTAAGTTACTATTTTAAAAAATTATTTTGAAACAGGCGGTAATTTATTATTACCTATATTATTTGATAAATCATTCATTTTTAGAGTGCAGAAGTGTTTTATACCATTTATAAATGTAAATGGTACTTGCTGCCGCACGAAAATGTGCGATCTCTTTTACCTATGATGATTGTATCCAAGAAATCTAGGCAAATTAAAGCAGGAAAAATATTAGATATGTCTTTAGCAACATACTGTAGTGTAAGTTAAGACGTTTTTAATTTTTTTTTATTTTTTATTTTTTTTAATTTACACCCCTTAAACAATTGAAAAATTCATTTATTAATTTTTAGATAATCAAGTCCACAGCAGGATATATTTCGATGCTCATTGCAGTTAGTAGTAAATAATCTGTTTTTATTGTTGAAGAATTTAAAATACTTTATAAACATCGATCAGAAAGGCGACAGTTAAAATTTATGTTAACTCACAGAAAGTATATTTTTTGTAATGCTTGAATTAACTTTAATAAAACAAGCATCTTATATGCATTACTGTTGAAACAAAATTCTATCGAGTATTATTTATTATTAATTGTTATAAGGCAAATAAAATCACACGGAGGGCTTCTCGAGGTCTTTTCAACGAATTAATAGTTTTATTGTTTCTTAAGATTATAAGAAAGAAAAAAATTGTTGGCATTCCAGGGGGGGTGTCGATTCACCCTGCACTTTCTGCATACCGGACTGTTGCGCTAACTACTGTGCCACTGGCCTGAGAAAAAACAATTTCAGGCTGCCTGTCTAGATAATAAGGCCCTTATAAGGTATATACCTTTGAAGGTCCTTGCGCGGAGAGTCACGCAGGGCCTCACGTTCGAGTTGAGTTTGAAAATTTCCCTGAATTTTTAAAGAAAATATTTTTGTATTAAGATTTTGTAATCAGTCTTATCTAACGAACTCATGATTAAAGTAATGCATCAATTTATTTTTGGATTTATCTGGCTGTGATAACTATTGTGATTATTTAAGACTGTCGAGTAAAACGCTCACATTTTCATATAATATGTAAAAAGTAAAAAAGCGATGTTCCTTCTGCACCCAAAACTATTCTTCTAGTACAAAAAGTACCAGAATAGTAGGTGATTGGTACTCTAGAAATGCGTGCATATTGGAGACCGAATAAATAAAAACTCTCAGCACCCCCAACATACATCAGCCGAAACCGGCCAATACTCAAAACATCTAAAACCCGCTCCTCCAAACCCACAAATTTAAAGAACGAAGCAAATAAACCGGCTGGCCAAACAAAGCAGTCAAAGCTCCGCGCTGGAAATGAGCAGCCTGCGGGCCGGCGATCAAAAGAAAGGCGTCGGAGCGACGCGGGCGTGCAGGCAGGCCTCTCGCGTCCCCTCCACCCACCTATACGCTACCTACGTCGGCGAGCCGCGCAGTCTTGGCCTCGCGCGCGCCTGCAGTCTCTCGCAGGCCTCACGTTCGCGCGTTCCCACACCGCAGCAACCTGTCCCGCTTTTTACGAACCGCAAGCGATCTCCAAGTCGATTTCGGCCGCCGAAAATGGGCGCCGCGAAGCCGATTTCGCTCGTCCCGTCGCTGCTGCTGCTGCTCGTCGCCGCTTTGTGCTTCGACGCAGGTGAGTCCGTGGCCTGGGAAACGAGCGGCGCCTCTTGGGCGGGGCTGATCGGCGTCTTCTCGCGTTTGGAATGAATTTTTTAAGGCCGATTCTTGGACGATCGGTTCTGCCGAGAGGGTTTCTTTACGAAACGGGCTTCTCGGAGGTTTTTTTTTCGAGGGTCGAAGCTGATCGCTTCTCGCGTGTTTACGACAGCTCGCTGGGTGTATAACCTGTTTTTACGATGGAGTTTTTTACCGTAACGACTTTGTCGGGGGGCCGCGTTTGGTTCGGCGGCACCTGTGCGTCTGAATCGGCCGTACTCGTGTAGCGCCGATTTTTCCCGGGACACTTTGATTTTAAATTAACTGTAGAGCCGAGAGTTTTGTTTACGTCCTCGACGATCGATGAATTATTGGGATAACATGAGAAGGGTTTTGGTAAGGCAGTTGTTTTTGAAAGAGTGACAGGTAGATAACGCGCCGTCGTCGCGGTTTAAAATTATTTATTTTCTACGGCTCTCGAAAGTATAATAAACGACAGAAAGAAATTGATTGACGCAAGTATCATTATATACGGAAGTGACGGAATTTTTTCGTAGAGTACAAAATGCCTAATAATATTTCGGGAACCGCAATGTTGATTTTCATGTGCCTCGGAATAATTGCATTATTCGTTGTTTTTCCACTGGCAGTAATAATATATTCGGTAATTCATTGTCACTTAAATTCGAAACACTTAGCAGAAAATTGAGGATAAATTCCGTAAAATTTTTCGTCTCTTACGAGCCGCAATTGCATCGATGGAAGTCCACTGAATTAATATAATCACCGTAGGTATGCTAAACTTGCATAGTTTCGGAACTAGTTACTGGTCTCTTAATCAAGAGGCAGTCCTATTTAACAGGACTCCGAGAACTATTTCTAATATTATAAACACGCGCAGACTATTCGAGGGCACCATTTAATAAATTAATTATAATGAAGATAATAGATATTTGTTTAATTAGTGCCTTTCGAGTAAAATTGAAGAACTCTGCGTTTTCTCGTGTCCTACTTTATTAAAATCATATCCGTCGGAAAATTAAAAAATTCGAATGATTCTTGGCAGAGTTTTCCTGAATTTTAATTAAAAACTTTTGTGTTATTTAATTTTAGGGGAAATAAATTTTAATCGTCAATTTTAAAGTGTACCCACTATCGTTGCAGTGAGCTTTTGAAACGTAACATTATCTGTTCATTCATGCTAAGATGCTCTCGTGCATCGATTATATTGATTTTGGGAATATCAATAGAAAATACTGAAAATTTTACGAAATGCTCGCCCAGAATTTTGATCGAATCTAAAAATCAAAGCAAAATTATTTCTCGAACACAACATCCCTTTTGAAATGAAAAAAAAATATATATACCATTTTCATCTTTTTGTTGACTTCTAATTAAGCATCTCATTAGTTTATTCCCTTCGAGGTAAAGTCGTAACGAAAATATATTTCTCATTTATACATTTTACTTATTTGTTTTCCGCAGCTACCGGCCTGCATTGTTATCGGTGCGTAAGCACGAATAGCTCTAGGCCGTTTTTGTGCAATGAGTTTCTCACTCACGGCTACGAGATCGAGCCAGAGCCCTGCGACGATGTTTACGGTGCTAGATATTGCATCAAGCACATCGGTCGATTCGAGGGTAAAATATATTTTTATAAGGAAAACGGTGTGGAAAAGGTTCTAATTGTAACACTAATTAATAACTGTGGAGAAGGTTCTAACTTTAACAAAAACCAACTAACCGTTGCTTCCATTTAGTGCTTAAAAATAAATGATGGCGAATAAATCCTAGCGAAGTCAATAAATGATTATTTACTTCCCTACAAGTCGATCGTATTTATTTATTTTTAAACTCGGAATCAGCACATTCTCAGACTCTATTTTAAATTCTGACTCAATAACAATATCTACACGGGGAAACGAAAGATTGCGGTATTAATACGACAGATGTATCATAAAAAATTTAATATACATGTATAATTAACATGCGCGCAGCTTTCAGTAACTAACCAATTTCGTATATCTGCTTCTGGAGCTTTAACGCTGGATTGCTATCAGTGCACGTCCGCCGACGAATGGATGTGCGAGAACAACGATCTGGTACTGGCTTACCTTCAGCCGAGAAACTGCAATCACGTGTTCGAGGCGCAGTACTGTATTAAGACCATTGGACGATACGGAGGTCTCTCTTATATTTCAGAAATTTATTGAATGCCTCGAGGTTTTATCGTATTCTTGCTGGACAACCTGCACGCGAAGATTTGGATTGCTTTGGATTTTATTTAAGGCTGGCCTGCGATTACGTCCTTTTGAATGCTGACGCTTCAAATTTAATTGCACAAATTGCTCTCTTTTACCGCTTGTTTGGTTTTCAATATAATGTTGTTAATGTACCAAAGAAAGTACCGATAAAAATCTTGAGAATATTAAATTCCCTTTGATTTAATTTTTTATTTTAAATCAGAAGGTGTAATTTAAAACTTATAAAAATAAAAATCTAATTCCGTATGAAATTTATTAAAAGATTTCGCGCGGCAAAGCCCTATTTATATACATCAAATAAAAACTGCAAGCATCTGGAAACAGGTCAACATGTACATCAATTAATCTACGATAACTTCGATATATCCGAGTCCTTTCGGCGACTTATTTTGAAGCTCTCGGTAACTGCAACTAAAAATATCCAGCGTGAACTCGATCCTTTATCGGTGCTTTCTCCCTGCATGAAAGTAGAAATTTATTCTTGGGACTGAAGTGCTCTCTCGTTATTTAAAAACAAAAAGTCCAAAAATGAAACTTGAAAATTTCGCAGGTGGAATTGGAACCAAGAGATTCTGCTCCTCGGTCGACTTGGGCAACTACTGCGATTACGTAAAGCAACCCGGCGACAAGCTGAGCTACCGAACCTGCGTTTTCACCTGCAACTCCAATGGATGCAATCCGGCTTCCTCACTGACACCCACGAGGCTGCTGAGCTTATTTTTGACCCTGACGAGTCTCGGATTCTTTTTGATGAGATAGCACGACACTGACTTTTATAGTTCCCGAACCAACATTGCCGTCCAAGATGATCTGTGAATTATTTTTATAGAGCTTAATTGTGGTAGAGCTTTTTTAATTTAGTTTTTATATAAGTTCAAGGCCCTGTACATTAATTCATTACCTCTTGTATATATTATAAAGGTGGATTATTCGTTTGATTGAAGATACTCTTTTATCTTAAATACTATTGAAAGAAAAACTTTTTTTTAAATCACGTTTATGTATTATTATGTAATTTTTATAGATTTTTTTACGCGAATGCGACTATCAAGTGGTCAAATCTCATTGATGGATATATTTGTCTCGAAGATTGAAAATGGAATTGCTTTTATTTTTAAAGATGCCTTATGCATTTAACGCGCTTGACTAATTCCTTATAGTAAGCTTTTTTATATTTAGGCAACTAATAATTATTAAACTTTTAAAGTAGGAACTTTGAAAGTAGTAATTGTTAAACTTTGAAAGTATATTGTATGCCGCTACAGAGCGGTAGTAGATTTTGACGATGTTCAGACTGAATTTTAGAAAAAGAATTAAGTACTTTATCTGACAATAAGTATGTCCCACTCTTAAGTTAATTCACCAAATATTATTCAATGACATTCCTTCGACGATAAAAATAATATTGTAACTGAAATTAACCAGTTATGTAAATCATGTGTAACAATTTTAAGTATATTATACTTTACAACATGTAGAATTTTTTTTTTTCATAAAGTGTATGTTTAAAAATAAAAGTATGCAAATGTAATGAATTTATTAGTTTCTTAACATCTCAAATAGTCCTCAAAAAATTATATGGATAAATTTGTTATGTAGATAATTTAACAGAAGTAAATAAAAATATATTTCTTCCTCGGATATATGTTATTGCTTCTTCTAACTAAGAAGTCACTCTTAGAAAGCATATCACTTTTGGATTAAGAAAGTAGGTACACTTGTTTTATTTTATATTTTCAATAATTTTAATTGCATTTTGACCTTTTATAATTATAATAAAATTAATACAATATTGATTCTGCAAATGATTGTTCGCACTACAATAAGTTGAATGAATCAGTAGTAAAGTCGATCGGAGGAGGCAAAGAAAAAATAAAAAATACCACTTGTGTTTTTTATTTTTTCTTTGCCTCCTCCGATCGACTTAACTACTGATTCATTCAACTAATACAATAGTTAATTTAAGTAAATCATGTTTTTCACAAGTTTTGTAAATTTAAAAATTGAAGTCATCCAACAGGTCAATGACCGTCAATAATTATGTCAATGCGAATAATTGAAATATGAAAAAATAACCCGCGAATGATAAAATTTATCTATTAAAGATGTCTATATTTCATAAAAATCTTTAAAGTGAACATTAAATAAGAAACTTGAATAAACACCTCGTTAGTTGGTACTTTTTTTTTACGGGAATGGATAACTCGATCGTTCAATACTTTATAAAGAAATTACAAAAATAAAAAATTTTCCTCCCGTCAACAAAAAACAAGTGCAGTCATTTTGTTAATAAATGCATACAGTATTTTTTCGTCAGAATTGCAGAACTCATAATTGTAACGCGTCCAGTGGGCGTACGCACACATCAGCTACAAGCTACACCACAATACTCTCTCGTGAGGTTGCAGATTTGAGACTGTCAGCGCTTCTTTTTGAAGGGATGCCTTGCGTCTATTGTGGCCGACTGATAATTTGAGTACTTCGTAGTTAAATAGTGTTAACAAACCGCCGGCATAATTTTTAATGTAAGTAGAATATGCAGATCTTTATTTTTTTTAATCCCAGATTGAATTTCTTGTTATTCGAGTCTTTGAATCGAGTGGTAACGCTTTATAACCTAAAAATGAAATGAGTTGTAACTTTTCACTTGTGATAGCTACTTTTCTTTAAAATAGATTTTTCTCAAAAATATTTTCTTTTCAGTGTATTTATAAACAATAAACATGGATAGAATCCTACGGTTAGGAACTGGTATGCCAGGATTAAATCAGGCCCCTCCGCCTTCAGATGCTCCTGTTGTAGACACTGCAGAACAGGTACAAAATTAACATACACTATTCTTTGTCAAATAAATTATATCTAAGATTGATTAATCATTTTAATATTCATTAAAGGTTTATATTTCGTCCTTGGCATTGTTAAAAATGTTAAAACATGGACGTGCTGGTGTACCCATGGAAGTTATGGGTCTTATGCTTGGTGAATTTGTTGACGATTACACGGTCAGAGTTATTGATGTTTTTGCTATGCCACAAACTGGAACTGTAAGTTTTTATCAGTTAACTCTTTATAATTTTTAAAATGTTTTATTCTTATTTATCTATAATTATTCTATTCTATCTTAGGGTGTGAGCGTAGAAGCTGTTGACCCAGTATTCCAAGCAAAAATGTTGGATATGCTCAAACAGACTGGTAGACCAGAAATGGTAGTAGGCTGGTACCACTCCCATCCTGGTTTTGGATGCTGGCTTTCTGGAGTGGATATAAATACACAACAATCATTTGAAGCTCTCAGCGAGAGGGCTGTTGCAGTAGTAATTGATCCCATTCAGTCAGTAAAGGGGAAAGTTGTTATTGATGCTTTTAGGTTAATTAATCCAAATATGATGGTAAGTGAATTTTTATAAGTAATTTTATTTTATTTCAATGTTCAATGAATATTTTGATACTTTAAAAATTAAAAATTTATATTTTAAATAAATTAAAATGAAATTGAAAAAATTTCTTTGCAATATAAATAAACATGTAAAATCTTAATTTTACATTTAAGTAAAATTAAATGAAATAGTAATGAAAACATCAATATTGAGTTTACAATTGTGAAGACATATTTGTTACTTTTACAAACGTGGGAATTAAATTACTGGTCATTGCAGTTCAAAAGACTTTATTTTGTTGTTGAGTTTTGACCCACTAATGATCCTTATCAAGGCAAAAAATATTCAGTGAAATCAACATACAATTTTTGTTACCTTGATAATAATTATTAGAGGGATCAAATTTCAAACATTGGGGAAATAAAGTTTTTCAGTCAGGAGCAACTTCTTTTCCAGTTCCATCAAAGATTTTCACTGTCAGTAGAATCATTACATCAAAATTTAATGTTATAGAAAATGATTTATATTTTTATAGGTTCTGGGACAAGAGCCACGTCAAACAACGTCTAATTTAGGTCACCTTCAAAAGCCATCCGTTCAAGCTCTTATTCATGGACTGAATCGACATTACTATAGTATAAGTATTAATTATCGTAAAAACGAACTTGAGCAAAAAATGTTGCTGAATCTGCATAAAAAGACCTGGATGGATGGTTTAACTCTTGCAGAATATTCAGAGCATAGTAAACTTAATGAAAACGTAGTTCAAGAAATGCTTGAATTAGCTAAAAATTATAACAAGGTAATTTAATAACATAATTTTGTACAAGATACTAATTATTTAATATTCAGTCTTGTAAAATGTAAAATTTAATTTGCTTTAGGCTCTTGAAGATGAAGAAAAGATGACACCAGAACAGTTAGCCATTAAAAATGTGGGTAAACAAGATCCAAAACGACATTTAGAAGAGAAGGTTGATAATCTTATGACAACCAATATCGTTCAATGCTTGGGAGCAATGCTTGATACCGTTGTTTTCAAATAACTACCTGATTTAACTTGCAATATCAATTTAAGAAAAATATACATCTTTTTAATACCGATTACATTCAATTTTTTTTGTACTGATCCACTCAATTAACTCGCAAGTTTGTAAAAAATGAATAATGTATTGAGTATATTTTTAAATTTTTAATGAAAATAGTAAATTGTCTTTACAAAACTAATGTAGTCACGCGTTATGATACGCCAACTATCTAAACCTTACCTCCGTCGTAATCGACATACATACAATTTTTATAAACTCTATAAAAAAACTAATTTTCATGCTAAAAATAAATTTAACTTGGTTTATAAGTAACTGAAATTGTTAAGACATTTTTCATACGTAAAATAATGATATAAAAGCCTTCCTTAACTTGCAAAATATTTGAAGCAATATTATAATATTTTTTCATTGAATGAATGAAATTATTCTATTACATGTAATTATTTACAAATTAACATTCACTGGCTTTTATCCATGAATATTGTAATGGAACTTAAACTTTGGCAATATTTAGTAAAGCCAAGTATTGTACAGCACAGACACAATATTATTTTGCCTGTTTATCACGTCCTCGCAGCTATTATATTCTTAAAAATAGTTCATAATTTGTTTATATAAATGCGCGCGCGATCCTCACATTTTGATACAAAAGAATAAAGATAAGTTGTTGACCATTTAAAAATTATTATTTTTTTCACTCTTCTGTTGGCTGTTCTTCTTTGCTTTTCTTTTTCTTCTTCTTTTTCTCTTTTACAGGTTGTTCCTGAAAAAAGAATATTTATTTTAAAAAATTTTCTTTTTTCATAATTTAATCAAATTTGTTAAACTTACTTCAGATACTCCTTCAACAACCATTGAAGTTTCAGCTTCGGTATCTGATTTATCCTTTTTCTTGTCCTTCTTCTTTTTCTTTTCTTTCTTTTCTTTCTTTTTGTCTTTAGGCGATGCTACGTCTGCATCTGCAGTTTCATTTGGTGCATCCTCTGTCGTCAAAGTTTCTTCGTGCTTCCGCTTTTTAGCAGTAACATTATTACTTTCTTCTTTCACACCGTTTTCTTCAGTCTGCAAAATGATTTACTTAAAACCTATATATCATTATATTTTTTTTTTATAAAACTTATATTACCTTTACAGCAGTGTAGTCTGTATAACCGGATAACCAGTCCGTTGGCGTATTTTCATTTGGTTTTCCGTGTTTGTCAAGTTTGCCTTCTGATATAAGACGTTTCTTCAAAGAAGCTTTGGGACCAAGACCCCATTTTCTTGGATACGCATCTCTTTCCATGATGACGCGTTTGATTTTGGCTACTACTCCGTGGTCACAGGCTGACATGGTTGGAGTCGTCATTAAAGCAATAGCTACAATAAAAAAATATGTAGGATTAAGTTTATCAAAACAAATGAATGAAATTTTTTTTAGCTGTATCAAGTAAATGTTACTTTCAAGCAGTAAAAATAATTAGGATATTTACCGAGCGCAACGGCTTCTCCCTTAGTAGTTACAATTACAATTTCTTGGTTTAATTCTATGCCATCATCATACATTAGAACACCAGGCAGCATAATTTTAGCTCCATAACATATAGCATTTACCTAAATAGAGGTATTTACTATTAGAAATATTTTGGAGCCATTATATTTTATGTAAATATTTAGTGAAAAGTTTAATTTTGTTGCAAATAAGTAACAAAATTTTGAATTTCGTCACATAATTATCAAAAGTATTATTGATTAAAATTTTTTTAAATGTTTGATCAAAAATAAAAAACTGAATTATTAAATACCCAAAAATTGATAATTAAATTTCAATCAATAATTTAAGAAATTAAAATAAATTTTAAATACTAACTGCACTATCTTTCACAATAATTCGTTTGTGATTGACAAGAAGAGATTCCAGAGGTCTGATGACCCTTCTTAGGTAAGATTCATCACCATGATTTTCATAAAGCCATTGAGCATCTAAGATATCATGCATTGTTGTTAATCCATCCTTTTCTGACATAATTCCAGAGCGATTTCTTCTCAGTTCTTGCATTTGACAACCAGTACCAAGAAACAGACCAAGATGTACACAGATAGTTCTTATATATGAACCAGCTTCGCAGCTAACTCTGAAGACACCCATATTTCTTTCTTCATCATAATCCAAAAACCAACTATCATAAACGGTCCTTACTCTCAATTGACGTTTAACTGCAGATATTAAAGGTGGTCTTTGGAATAATGCACCTCTTAATTTTTCAAGTGCTTGATATATCTGAAATATTATTTATATAAATATTTGTTATACATCATAAAATTTATTTAAAACACTAAAATCTTTACCTTTTTTACATTATCTACAGCAGAGTGAAGTTTAAATACTGCTACATACTCTTTACCAGCAGATTGCTGAGATTTAGCTAAACGAGTAGCTCTATCTATACAAACAATTAAACAACCTGATACTTTTGGATCCAAAGTACCAGAGTGTCCAGTTTTTTGGACTTTTAAAATTCTTTTAATCCATGCCACAACTTCATGCGAAGAAGGATTAGAAGGTTTATCAAGATTTATGCATCCTGATTGAACATACTCTGATAATGTACGATGCAATGGAGTTGATCCACATGACAATGGTGTAAAATGCTTTGTTCTCGTAAGCATTTTATCAAAATTCTAGGAAAAATAAAATACAGAATTTATTAAACAAAATTATTAAATATTTAACTAAGAAAAAATTAATACCTTAAATAGCAATGGCCAATCTTTGCAATCAATTTTAGCACCTTCATTGGAAGGTTCTACTTGACACTTCATCTTGGCTTGGATCTCACCAAGATTCTTATTTTTATTCTTTTTCTTCTCTTTTTCTGAAAGTGCAACAAGCAGTATAAACACATAACCTCAAAATCAAATTAAATCTGTGATGCAAATAGTAAAATATTCATTAAAAGTCATTTTTTATAAGATAAAGACAAAATATAAAAAATGAAATTTCCATAAAAATTGAAAGGCTTCAGTTTTAAAATGTACTTTATGAAATTATTGCGATCGGAAAATTAAGAAAACCACGTGTTTACGGTGTCGCTTCCACGTTAGATCATAACAGAAAACATCATACAATTACAACAATAATTCAAGGCAAAAAAATACGTTCGGAGATGTTAACTCGGCAAAATTAAAATACTTATATTTATTAAAAAATTAATGATTTTTAATTACCTATTTCAGCCATGGTGTTAACTCAAAAAAACAACACGTGCGAACGATACTTAGGTATATATGTGAAGTGAGGACGTTGCGCTCACACAAAATGCGGCCTTTACTTCCAAGTTCCAACTTTCCAAGCCCAACATGAACGGCGTTGCCGTCGCCATGAACCAACTACATTTCTAAAGATTGTCGATTATGTAGGGTTGTTGACCAAAATGCTTTTAGGCAGCTGATTCAGGGTGAAAGAGGCCGAGATAACGGAGAAAGTATTAAACTACGCTCGTATATCTATGTTTATATTATATGTAAATATGTAATATGTAATAATAATAAATACTTTCCCTATTTACAAGTCTACACAGTACACTCATCTACACGCGGTGTCTCGACACGAATTTTGATTCAGTGAAAAAATTCAAAGCATCAACTGTATGTTATAATTTCGTTTTCTGTATTATTTAAGCAATATAAATTCATTCATAATATTTTTATCATAATCATACTTTTCAAGTGAAAATTTCTTTGGGTTAATATTATTGGAATCATTACATAAATTATTTTCATTCATTAAAGTTGAAAAAATGTAACTATAAAATTTTCTAAAAATATCAGTAAATTAAGATAATTTTAAAAGGAAAAATGCACATTAATTCATCTGTCATAAAGTTTTTTGGTAGTCTGCTTTGAAGATTGACCTTAATCTGCCCTTCGTTATAACGGTTATGTATAACGTTCCTACAAAAATCAGTTTCGAGTTTTTATAGATTTGATTTGAAAGCACCAAATTCAACTTTTTGACTCTTGGTGATTAATCAAATAATTACGATACATAAATCGTGATACATAAAAAATAAAAATGATACATAAAAATTTGTTTTTTTTTTATTCGTTAAGCTAGAAAGGTTCAATAAAGTAAATATTTGATTGTTTTGTTTTTCTTGTCTGCAGAATACGGAAAATCGATTTTCTACATACAAATAATTATAATTTTAAACAAGACTTTTGTTACAGATTTAACATCCACAAAATATTGAATTGTGACAACACCTACACTTTCTTCTTAGATGCGTCAGACCGTCAGACGTCGTCTTACGCTTTGAAATTGTGCGGACATTGCTTTGACGATGATTCACGTAGTTGTGTTAGTGGATTAGCGTCCAATGCTCGTGCAGCGCTGTAGTGTCTAGTGTCGTCACTCGAGGCACGTAGAAAAGCAGTAGCAGCGTACTTATTTCTGCGAGTATTAACAGGAAATTTTCATCGTACGACTGGTTTGTAAAATATTCAAGTGACAAGAGTTTAGATATCGTGAGGGTGATTTTAGCGAAATTTTCTACAGCCTTTTATAAGAAAAGTGTTTCGCTACCTATGTTGATTGCAAGAAATCAAAGATGAGCGAAGTTATATTCATTTCGTCCGAGGACGAAGACAACTCCAACGAAAAGGTTAGGAAACGTTTTATTTTTGCTAACTTTTAAACGTTTGTACATATTTAAAAGAATAATGAAAGCAAATACGTAAATTTTAGTTTAACTATAATAGTTCAATAACATTTTTATGCCTATATGTTTTTAAAACATAACAATTTTTTTATCTAAAAAATTTCGATATTCCAGTACCATTTTAACCTTTAGAATGAATACATTTTTTTACAACGTACATTTCTTTGATATACGTTTATTTGTTTAAAAATGTGTAATCAATAAATTTTATTGCAATAAGTATTAAAACTAAGATTAATGTAAAAATGTACATTTTTTTGTGATTGGTACATTATTAATATAACATTTTTTATTTTAGCATAATAAAACAGGCAACAGACTTAGAAAGTCTACTGAAAATGCAAAAAAAAGAAAATTGGCTTTAAAAGCATCAGAAAATGAGAATACTAAAAAGCGTAAAGTCGAAGAGAAGGAAACAGTTTTTGAAAGAAAACTGACTAGATCTGTATCAAATGCATCATCAAAATCTTCCAAAGATATGAGTCCTACAAAGTCTGAAAATAAAAGTGTATTACGTAAAAATCAAGGAATTAAAAAAAATATAAAGTTTGATCAATCAGCACAACAAGGTACATCTAAGTACTTTGATGAAATCGAGAATAAAATTTCAAAAAAGGATTCGAATACCAAACAATCAAACTCTTCATCTGCGAGTGTTTCATCAAGCATATCTCCAGAATCAAATAAAACAATAAAAGTTGTTAAACCGCAATTAGTTGTTAAACAAAAAGTACCTATACCAGATCCATTAGACAATGTATTTGAAAATCTTCTTATTCTTTGTAAGCAAAAGAAAGATGATGAAATTTCAAGAAAAATATTATCAAATTTAAACAAAATTTATCAGCAGTTAACTCCGGTTGACAGAGACAGTGATGAATTTAGGCTTTTTATTAATAGTATTGCTCTTAAAATTTCAAATAATAATAATTTTTATGTGCATCTACAAGATCTTCGTGATGAAATTAAACGTAGAATTAAACTACCAAAGGTATTAAATTCAGAGGATAAAAAAATGGGCAAAGAACAAGAAGAAGATGAACAAGAAATTGAGTTATCAAAAGATGATAAATGTAAAATTCGAAAATTAGAAAATGCTTTAAAAAAGTGTCAAGAAAAAATTAAAGAATTGGAAGAAGCAGAAGTTGATTTTGATGATGACAGTGACTCAGCATACATAAAAGTAGACAGATACAAAAGAAGAGCTGTTTTAATAAGCTCAAAATTATCTGAATTAGCAGGAGATAAAATGTTGAAAAAGCAAATATTAAGAAAGCAATTGAAAAGAAAAGATATTCCCGATCAAATAACTGGTATAATATCAGTGGATGAAACTATTATTGAATTTGTTAATGCTAATATACGAAAAGTGAACAGATTGAAACATATAAAAAATCCTAATGCAATTGCTGAGTGCATATCATTGCCAGATTACAGTGATATTTTAAATTGCATTAATAAATGTAATAAAGAGAGAGGTCTTGATCTTACTAAAAGAAAAATGGAAGATCTTGGTAAGTGTATTTTAATCTTTTCATTAATATAAATAGTTAATTAGTAATTTATTATTAAAAATTTTTATTTCACATCTACTTTATCAACTTGATGTATTTCGAATAATAATGGTGATTAGTCTTATTACATGTGAGTTTTTAAAACAAAAAAATAATTATTTTTTCTGTATTTTTCAGCATTGCCTGCTTTGAAAGCAGTTGGTCGTTATTTACAAAAAATAAGAATTCGTGAAAGTGAAACATACATATCGTCTTTTATTGAAAATGAAAGTGAAGGTGATCCAGCAGTCAAAAATCCAGTGTTAAATGAAAAATTACGACAAAATAAAAAGGAAGGTGATGAGAAATTGTATGAGATTTTCAAAACATTTGAAAGTAAACAAGAAAAGTTAACTGAAGAGGATTTAAAGGAGCAACAAAAGACAGATTCTGATAAAACTGATGACGAAACAGAAAATGAAACAGAAAGTATTGAGGAAATAGATGAAAAATTAAAAAAGAACAGTCTGATTATTAGTAGTGATGAGGAAGATGAAGTTGAAGAGAAAAATCAAGTTGAAAACAAATTAAAAAATAAGAATAACTTGAAAATTGATAGTAATAAAGAGGATAAAGAAAAAGAAAATGAAAAAAAAATAAATGAAGTTCAAATAAAATTAAAAAAGAAAAAGAAAAACTTAGTGATTGATAGTAATGAAAAAGAAGATGGAGAAAAAGATAAGGTTGAAAGCAAGATTAAAGAAATCGAAAAAGAAAAAGAAGTCATCAAAAGTCCGATTAAAGAGAAAAGTGGAAATGAAATTGAATTACAAATCAATAATACAGAAATAAATGAAGTTGGAAACCAGAATGAAAAAGAAGAAAATGATAATGTTGAAATACAAATGAAAGAAAAAGAAAACAATGAAGTTGAAATGCAGATTGATGAAGAAAATGATGAAGTCCAATTGCAGGTTGAAGAAGAACATAAAGATGAAAGTGAGATGCAGATTGGAGAAGAAAAAAATAATGAAGATGAGATGCAGATTGAAGGAGAAGAAAAGAATGAAGTTGAAATGCAGACGAAGGAAAAAGAAAACAATGAAGTTGAAATACAGATAGATGAAGAAAATGATGAAGTTCAATTGCAGGTCGAAGAAGGAAAAAAAGATCAAGGTGAAATGCTGATTGAAGAAGAAAAAAAGGAGGAAGGTAAGATGCAGGTTGAAAAAGAAAAAAAGAACGAAGATGAGATACAGATTGAAGGAGAAGAAAAGGATGAAGTTGAAATACAGATGAATGAAAAAGAAAATAATGAAGCTGAGATACCGATCAATGAAAGACCTGATGAAGGTCAATTGCAAATCGAAGAAGAGAAAGAAAACGATGAAGTTGAAATGCAGGTTGAAAGCGAGAAGGGTGAAGGTGAAGTACAGACGAAGGAAAAAGAAAATATTGAAGTACAGTCGAAAGAAAAAGACGAAGATGAAGTACAGATTGAAGAAAAAGAAAATAATACTGTTGAAATACAGATTGAAGATGAAGAGAAAAATGCAGATGAAATACAAATTTACGATGAAGAAAAAACTGCAGATGAAATACAAATTGACGATGAAGAAAAAAATGAAGATGAGGTACAGATTGAGAAAGAAAAACAAATAGATGAGAAAGAAAAAAATGCGTTTGAAAAACAGATTGAAAAAAATGGGGATATTACAAGTAAAGAAAATAATGATAATGTAAAAAGTCATACAGTAAGTACTGTATTTATACCAGATGATGATGATATTGAAATAATAAGTGATGATGAAGAAAATTTTATCAATAAATCCAATACAAATGCAGTTGATGCAAGTGAACTTCAAAATTATTATTCATCTACAAATTATGACGATTGTATATTAGAAATTGATCAATATGAAGATCTTGAAGATATTACTGAGAAAACATATAATCATGTTAAAACCAATTCAAATAGTCAGATTACAACTGTAAATCTTGAATCAGAGCCAAAAGGAAATAATAGGATAGAAAGCTGTAGTGATAGAATCTTAAACAAGGATCTAACAAAAAGTATTTCTACAACCTCAAATATTAATAGCAATAACAGAAATAGTACGGAAAACTTTGCCAAAAATGAAGATAATTCTAAAGTTTCTGAAAAAAGTTCAATAAGCTATTTAAAAAACTTAAATATTCAAGAAAGGTTGTCTGCAAGAACTCCCGTTTTGAGTAATATTCTAAGTAACAACAATAAAAGTTTAGAACCTATTCAAATCCAAGATGTGTTTAATAGGATCCAACAATCTACTGCAACAAAAAATATTCTAGGTATTTATTTTAATTAATTAAAATGTAATATTTAGTAATTTAAAGACAATTTTTTAATATATTTTTCCACACGCCGTGTGGGATGACGCTCACGTGTCTTATTTACTATATTTCATAAAAATTGTATTAAATTTAAATATTACTTGTGCATGTTACAAAATTGGATTATTTTACTAAATTTTTTTTTGTTTATTTTCAATTGTAGATAAATTAAATGCAGCTAATCCTATTAACAGAAGCAGATCTACCTCAGAAGATGCATCCTCATCATTCATAAAAGTGCGTTCGTTTGCGAAAAAACCTGATTCTTGGAAGGACTCTTTATCTCCAGTAAAAAATAAGCAAAACTTCAAACTCCCGATACAACAAGTACTTCAAACTTTGCCGAATCCTGAACCCTCAGAATCAATTCAGAAAAAAAGCAATAACGTTACACCTCAACAGATAAGAATTAATCCTGTAGTTGTTAAAAAAAATATTGATAAATCTAACGTTACAGTAATTCGCAATGGGAAGGACAGTAGTAGTAGTAGTAGCAGTAGTAAAGAAACAGCGTGCGGTGGCGTAATTAAACACACGACGCCAAATGCAATTCGGTATTATCCAGATGGAGGAAAAAGTGCAAAAGAAAGATTTGACCCTGCATTAATTAACAATAGACCTGGAATCACAAGTCATATTCCAGCTTTTATTAAACAAAATAGAAATCCAATTTATGTAAAGAGAGTTGAACCTTGGCGAATTAGTGAAAATATGAATAAAAATATGTCAAGTCACAGCCACAATTTTCATGAACAAAACAATAATAGTGCTGAAAGTATAAGAAGGGTTCAAAATATGTCTTCATCGTCAAGTCATCGCTGGAGCCCCAATCTAGTTAATAGAAATAATGTAATGCAACAAAGAAGACCAGATATAAATATAAATCACGTTCGCCCTATGAGCAATGTGCACATAAGACCAAACGGAATCCCTGCACATATAAATAGAAATCATTGCACGTACCAGAAAAGGAGAAATAATCCTTATTCGTTTAAAAGTTAAATTAATTCAGTAGTTTAATTTTTTGTTTGCTTAAGGTTTTATAGGACCTTCGAAAAAGATGAAATTGTTATTAGGTTTTTTTTTAATATTACAAATCGTTAATTTTCTTATAATGTATTTTGTATATTATTAATTAATATTTTTGACAATGCAAATTCATTGTTGATAAGATTCTCTACAATGTCGAAGTGATCGATGTTGTGCCTTAGTAAGAGAAATTCAACGTGATCCGTCAATCCCATTAGTTTCTGAAAACAAAAATGTGTTTTCATAAGCTTTTATTTTTACTATTACGTTTTGTTTTTTATTTTTGGTATGTGATCATTTTATCGAATAAAATTCATGATAAAAGGTAAAGAACTAAAAATAGGCTAAATATGTACTTACGCGTGCGTAGCGTCGAGATTCTTCAATAAAGATTGGAGAATCACATTCTCCTACAGTTAAAATGATTTTTATGTCGCGTACTGAACCCAAAGTTTTCTCATTGTTATCAAGTGGGTTCAGAGGTGCAAATGTATACGAATTTATTTCGTCTCTGCAAAAGGTTATTCTTATTTACAATCTGCTGCTTGTACATAGTATATGATAGTATATATATTAATGTAGTCAAAAGATATAAAGTAGTCATTGATTCAGATTATTAGAAAGAAAATTGTGTACAAGTTATTTTTTCAAGTTCATTTACACTACATTTAACATCAGTAATTATTAAATTTAAGTTCTGTAGATTTTGAAAACTAAATCTTTTTTAATTAGCGAATTTAAATTGTTTAAAAATTAATTGCATTGTTATAAACTAAAATAATGTTTTAGCAATATTAATTTGAACAATTCAACTTTAAATGAGGAAATTTTCATGTCTACGAAAATCAAAGGGCACAAAATGAATCAATGTCGAACTTTAACGATTTATGACAACTTTTTTGTAATTTTTTTTAAAAAAAAGTGCTAAAAATCCAAAAAATTAAAATATTGTAAACAAATCTGACGTAGTTAGTTTAAGCGGCTCGTTGATGCTCGTGCGAAGGAGAGGCTCAAGTGCATAGATACCGCTGATCAGTACGAGGCCTTTGAGTAAGTCTCGATATCCGTGCCTTGCCATTAGATCAAACCAATTCTGATCGTGAAGAAGGCTTGCCGTGAGATGTGCGCCAGCACTGTGCCCTCCGATCCATACAGCTCTGTAAAACAATACGCGCATAATTAGCGATTGGTGAGTTGCACCGATAACATGTTGACTAACTACGCGATTGATCGCAGTATCTGATGCTTCATTTTGAGATTGGTTCGTGCAAGTTTTTAATCTAAGCGAGGTCTTTTTATTAAATAATTTAATAATAGCTGCAAACATCTTATAAATCAACATATGTATCTGTCAGAATGTACGTTGGTTAATTAAATATTGAATATGCAGCATAAAAATAAACTTTCTTTTGTACAAAGTTATAATTGTCCGCTTAATAGTGAATGAATGATGAGTCTCTTCTTTTGTGCGCAAAGAATGATGCGTTACAATTTTGATTTTTGTACAAATAAAAAAAAAACAGTAAAAGTATGAATAGAATTGTAATTTAATAAATGTAATAAATTATATTCTGCATAAGATTAGATGAGATTTTTTCTTTAACTTACTTTGATCCCCAGCCGTGCGCAAGAGCTAGAACCTTCTCAGCTACCGTCTTTATTTGTCGTACGATTTCCGTTAATGTTACTGCAATGGTCATTTGGATTTTAGAAAAAATATAGAATTTTTTAAAAACTATATTATTTTGAATTATTTTACCAGTTGGGCATAAGTCATAACCGGTTACAATGACTTTAATTCCGTGAGCAACAAAATTTGGAACTGCGAAGCCTGATAAATCCTTACTAAATTCTTGCCAATAGCCGCCGTGAATGAAAAGGAAAATTGGAGCATCTGATGCAAGTAACGAAAATTACTATTTCATTTTCAAAATTTATCGTTTTGAAATTTATTTTTGCTGCCTTTACCTTTTGGAAGATTTGTTCCGTAAATGTCATACTTAGTTCCCTCGGAAGAATCGTAAGGAATGTCAAGTTCGTGTTTTATAGAACTGCGTACTTCTCTTGTAGCTAAAATCAAAGAAACACATACAAGTTATGTCAACTTATTTAAATTTAAATAAGTAACTCTTACTTTCAGTGCAGAATTTGAAGTACCGTGCTAGTAATTCTGTAGCCTCGTATCTTTTACTCCATTGGCTTGGCAAATATGCGGTTTCAAGATCCTAAAAAATTTGAGAACAATTTCTAAACGATTTACTACATATTAAATATATTGTTTTAAGTTATTTTTGGCCAATATTTTGTATTATCTACGAATAAAATGTATTTTTTTAATGCAACTAAAGCTACTAAATATTTTGGTTTAAAAATTAAAGTTTCGATTAAATTTTGGCAAATTGCTGCTCTCTTGTATTTACTTAAGTGAAGGCTAAACGATTCGGAAGGTAATGGTAATTTTTTTATTTATATCAGTTTACCATCGTCTACAATTGAAGGACTAGCAATCTTTTAAGATGCAAGATTAATTTACTGAACAAGCTGAAAAAACACAGGCTACCTTACAATCTCCGTGGTGAATGCAAATCAATCTGACTTATATATGCTATATACAGCAATGGTATAGTAAGCTGAATAGTACTTTAGAAAGTGCGTTTAAGGAAACTCGATTTACTTTAATTTTTTAATTATTTAATAATATGTCCGATTTTAGAAAGTCTTTTCTATATTTTATCTTAATATACTGTTATCCGTAACTGCAGTCGAATGCGTTATTTTATACAAGCAGTAGTAGTACAAGAAGTACGCTCCTTCTTTGAATTAAAAAAAAACTGCATTTTAAATAAAATTTGTAATTTATTGAATAATAAGGATTGTGTAAGTTAATAAGTCCTTGTCTCTTGTGGCGAGACTCTTGCTCCTCTGAAGGCAAAGCTGAGCGCGAATTTGAATCCGCGTCAGCCCGAATTTTTTGGATACAATGTTTTTCTGGAATGTTCAGAGCGCAATTCAAATTTTTTATGTTTCTACGTTCTTTATTTTTAATCAAATACTCAAAACAGGCAGTGTAATATAACAAAGAATATGCCTTTAATATGGAGCAATTATTTATAAATTTGTCTTTGGTGAAACTCGAAGATAAATAATTATATCTTATATTCTTTCATTATTGTTTTTTCACATATTTGTTATTCATACAAACTTGAAGTAATGGCGATATGGTTACTTATGATTATACTTTTGAATTTAGCGTATTAATACAGAGTTTATTTAAAATATTTAAATTACATAATCTTTCCGTTAAATCAGTACATTGATTGTAAACGTAAAGCTTTCTTTGGCGGAAAAATAACAAAAAACTTTAACCTACCGAGACTGCCGACATATTTTCGAGTTCCGTTTAGAAGAAGATTTTGAAGTCTCAGCAAACTGCTCTTTTGCTATAGCCAAGCACAGTTCGTTAAATTAAATTAAAAAGAGGAAACACGAGACAAAACTACGAAACTCTCACCTGCAGTCTACCAGTACTATATACTCATATACCTGCGAGCGACCGGTTAGTGTCATACAGATACACGCATTCAGCCTTCTTTCACTTCGTTTTTCCACCACTACTTCTTGCTGCAGCTACACTGAGGCGGCGTAAAAGCAAGGCCACCATTTAGTTTGGCGATAATCTAAATTGAACGGAACTTTTCATAAACAGAAAGCATTCTTATCTGAGCGCTTTTAATTGCGTAATTAAATGGATGATTATAGCTGACTTTATCTGAGCCGAGGAAGATTTTTGGAGGTATCCTAAATGAATAAAACTCTTGTCCGTTCTCTTACAAGCTTAACTTTTGCGGTTACTGCTTAAGAAGATCGGGGAGAAAGACAAAGCCGCTATGGTAATAAGTCTGCACTGAAAAATTCGGTACGATGGGGTTGTTGGACAGTGTTCTGAATTATTTCACTGCGATACTCAAAATACTTTTTTACATTTTGTATTGACTTGTATATTATATCATTAAATCGTTGATTAATTGTAAGTATTACAACAGACAAATTTTTATTAACTTTGTTAGACTCAAATTTAGAAGAAAAAATAATTTGGATCACTATAAAACTAATAATTGAAAATAATAAATTTGTTAAATTCTTTAAAAAAGTTTAAAATATTGAATTCGAAAGTATACTCAGGAAATATAGATTTTTGTTTTTAAATTATACAAAAAAGTGAAAATTATAATTGATCTTTGTACCATATAAATTGCGACTCTGAAGCACCCATCGATAAAAGAGAAAAACGGCGGACTAAGAAGATAATGAATTTACGGTACGCCAGTAATCTAGAAACCATCTGTATCAACTAAATTGATTTAGCGGGAACTTCAAAAGTTTAAATATGCAAGTTTATATTTTGTATGAAAATTTTTCTAACAAAAGACAACTTCGCATATTATTCAAAGGCTCAAAGATTCTATTCCTGCAAAAAATCTTATTTATATAAGACTAGTATTTTTTTTAAACAATGCATATAATATATCACTTTATTCTTACAATATACTATTCGCAATCCACTTATATTTCCTCCGTTTTATTTAAAACCATTTTTACCGCACAATAAGCAAAATAATAAAGAAAGTCCTTGCCCGTCCGCGGCCGAAGCGCATTTTTTCAAAGACGCCCAGCGAGAATTCAAGGACTCGCCCGGCATCGGGGGACTCTTGATTTATATTCGAGCCGCGGCCGACTCGAACGTGAAAAACGAGCGATTTCGAAAAAGAAGAGAGACCCCCTCGCGCACACGACACGCGCGCTCGGCTCGAAGTCTCTTCTCTTTTTTCGGCCGTCGCGCGCAACTTGTGGTATTCGTGTATAGTTGCGCTCTTCGCGGTTCCGCGCGGTATTTCTGCACCGAAGCTTTTACGAGCTTAGCCGTGCGGCGAGTTTGCGGGCAGACTTCCTAATCTGCCGAGGTAATATATGCCGAGTGACAATTTCGAATGTTTTACTTTGGAGCGCAAATTTGTTGTTTGAAAGATGAGTTTGACGCATTGCCAGGATCGTATTTATTGAAATTTTTTATAAATAAATATGTATGATAAAATTGGAATTATCGATTGTCGTCAGATTTTGCCCCTTTTAACTTGACTGTCGGACAAAGAGTGGGACTCGAAACTTCTGTATCAAGCAGGTTCATTAATTGCAGTCACTGATATGCGTTTTTCCGCTCTCACTGCAGAGATAACGTCAATTATATGTATATAGAGTTTTAAATCGTGCCATTTTTCGCGGTGACAATTATCCTGCTGTAGAATAAGGTGAACCATATTTCTGCGTATATAATTATAAAACTGGATAATTTTGAGATAAAAGTACCGTTAAATGACGGAATTTCTCTTCCTTTTCCTTCTAATGATCCTCTGAGTCACGCTTGGTGCGTGAACGAGCGCCGAATTTTCAGAATCCTTTGAGCGTCATCCGTGTGTAGCTGCACGTATTTTCCCACCGTATCTTTCTCTTTTGATACAACTAATACAATTGTATTGTACGTGCACAATCTCGCAAGCTTCATTATCTTGCAGCGAAATAATAAAAACCATGAAATTTCAAGCTCCAACATAAGTCTCTCCTTATTCAATAGCAATTACTCGATACATCAAATTTGGTCTGACAAAACATTATATTCCCCTGCCCGAAGTGCATCGCTACAATTCCCAGCTGCTCCGAAGCCCTTGAATCCTCCATCCCAGCTCTTCGCCCGAAAGAAAAAAAGAAAAAAAAAACTGGAAAGCTTAGCTTTTCCAGTCGATCGAATCAAGTCGCCCCGCTTACGGGCGGCTAGTGCAGCAGCAGCTCTCTCGGCTGCAGTTAAACTCGCGGCTGCAGTGAAGCGCAACGTCGCTCGAGGGAGGTGCGGAGGGCCTCTCGCGAGCGGGACGAGCCGCGGCTGCGGCGGCCGCGTTGAGAACCCGCCGAGTAAATCACACCCCTGGAATACCTGAGAGCGCTGCCTGCGCGCCGCTCGCCGCCGCTGCTCCTTTCAAACCAGAAAAACCGGACGTCTCCCCGCCGCCTCCCCCGCCTCCTACCTCTCGGCTGAATTCTCCGCGAGCCGTGTGAGAAACAATGCCTGCGCTCGGCAGAGAGAGAGAGAGAGAGAGAGGGAGAGGGAGAGTACCTTACAGGCTTTTTAGGTTGCGAGCTCCTGCTTATATGCTCGCCCGATTAATGGAGGCTCGTCGAAGCTTTCCTTTCGAGTAATGAAGCCGAGATCTGCTGCTCTGGGCAGCGTTGAGAAATCGAACGAAGGAAAGAAAATCTGAAAAAATTGAAAGAAAGCAAATTTCGCAGGCAAATAAAAAACTAAATATTTTTTTAAACGAAGTTTGTATTTTATCACTTCCCTTCCAAGAGGCACCAAACTTTCTGAAACGCGGCCGCGA
Organism: Ormyrus pomaceus; assembly: GCA_900474385.1. Classification (NCBI taxonomy): domain Eukaryota; kingdom Metazoa; phylum Arthropoda; class Insecta; order Hymenoptera; family Ormyridae; genus Ormyrus; species Ormyrus pomaceus. The sequence goes on from UCOM01000337.1 coordinate 40,668, forward strand.
GGCGGCCCGAAACTCGGAGAAGATTCAGCAAGGTTACTCGGCACTATACTCTCCGCTCGAAAGTTTGCGCCGAGTCGAAGCGAGCGGCGCGTGGAGCTCTCTCGGCGGCCCTTTGAGAACCTCTCTCCCTCGCCCTCTCTCCGCGGGCCGCGAGGGCAGAAGTCGCTACCGTGATACGGTGGCCGGTTGCAGGTGACAAAGGGCCTCTGGGCAGAAATAATAAATAATGGCGGCGCTGCGCGAGTGGCTCGCAGTGCAGGTGGTAAGAAAAGTTTTGGGTAAGGCAAATTTAGGCTAAAAGGAATGTACATTTTTTTCAACGTCAATGGTGGCAGTGACGTTAATGAAGTGGGAACTGCCGCCAATTGCAAGCCTTGCGATTAATAAACAGCTTTCAGTCTATAGCTGAAAAGTTGAAAAAAGTGTAATAAATCGTGTTCAAATAGATCTAAAAGTCTCTATTTGCCTAAATATAACATCAGTACCGCATTAAAAGCACGTATACTTTCCAGAAAAATAGCCCCCGAACAAAGTCTATTTTCGAAAACGCATCCCGAAAGGACAAAAATAAGCCCCGGGATATACCTATATGAAGGCGCATCGGCCGGAAGCTGTGCGATCGGCGGAGGGAAAAGCCATGCGTCGGCGGTAGGAAAGCGCCGGAAGAGCCGCGTCCGCGAGAAAGTGTCACGGCTCGGCGACTCCCCTCCTGGAGGCCAAGGCCAGCGCAGAGCTGTGCACCGCTGCGAATTTTATTGCCGAGGTCGGACGACGTATAATGTGCGTGCGCGCCGAGCCTCTCGCGCGCGCAGGCAGGCAGGCAGCGAGCAACACGTGTGCATACCGTCCGTCCCTCTTTCTCTCTCCGCGCCGTCCGAGTTCCTTTATTTTTGCCTTCCTCCCGGAGGCTTCGCCTCGCTTTTTGCCTTCGAAAACGTGCGGCCGAGGAGTCGCCGCGCGCTAAGTTTAACACTGGGGCTTTGGTAGTTAAAGGGCTTTGGATTCTGAATGCTTGCGGGGAGTATTTTGAAAGGATGCGCGGAAGGCTCTTTTTGCGGGATAGCTGGATGCGAAGGAAAGTTTAAAAATAGAAACGTGGCTGGGGTATTAATTTTTTTTATTTTATTTAATAGTTATACGTTAAGAGGAACATCAAAAATTCATGAGCTCGCAATTACTTTTCTTGAAATAGATTTTTAATAAGCAGAGAAAACTGCGAGTCATCGAGGTTTTATAAAAATCACTCTGATCTGAATAAATTGAAAGTGAATCTACACCAGTTTAGTTTAAACAAATATTTACATTTATAAAAGAAAAAAAAATCAGAGGTCAACTCTATTTCCAAAACAAGTCACCCAAATCTCATATAGTTCGGAAAAGAAGCCTCCTCCCTGAACTCTCGCGGAGGACCTCCGGCATTCCATCGCGATGAGCCATCGTCAATCATCGAAATGATCGCTAATACAGGAGGCGATCGAAGCGGCTCTCCGAGCGAGCGAGCCATCATTACGCATTAGTCGAGAGGAGAGGCACCCACGTCCAGTACATATCCCCGCTTACACGCGAACGCTCTCCAGTGTCATCAAGCCGGACGGGTTAATTTATTTGACCCAGAGAAAGAGAGAGAGAGAGAGACGCTCGTCTGGCCAATTGGGCGGCATATCGCGGTGGGAAAAATCGCGGCCCTGACTTTTCTCGAGCTCTTTTTTTATCGTAGGCGGCTGCTCGTCCGTCTGGCTGGGTTTTTCGCCGATTTAGGTTTCTCGCGTCGAAGTTCGCAGCCTAGAGCTCGCGGCCTCTTTTTTTCAGCTCCGAGTAATGGACGGGACTGGCTGGAATTTGGCTTTAATTGAATTGTTGTTTTATATTGTCGCCGTTGCGCAAGACTGCCGATCCGTCGGAGGTTGGTGCGTAATTAAGAGTCTTTATAGTTCTATTGTGCGGTTTGTACGGTATTGAAGGCGTAATTCGCTGATTAATGAGATCGCTGCGCATTGAAACTTTTCGAGCGAACGTATGGTAGCTTCCACCGATCTTTAGAATTTTAATGTAAAGTAAAGCGCCTCGCTCGCCCAGTGAAATCAATTCGGAACGTCGGCGCGTTTGTCAAAAACCAATACTCCTTTCTTTCAAAAAACAACTCGCATACATTGTGGGTTTACAATCAGTTTTTATTCAAATGCAGATGCCCGAGGCGCTTTCGGCTCGTAAAGCGTAAACGTAAAAGCCAGGATAATAAAAATAAAACGCCGACTTATGAACGATCGAAGCTCGAAAGCGTAGCTCTATTAACGAGACCGGCCGGTCAATCCTTCTCTTTAAGACCGAGGAGAGTCGGATATTCTTTGTGGACAGAAACCCTGGTATATAAGTTACGAAGATCTTCTTTCTCGAGCGTAAGTATAAACCGAACGGCCGATTCTTAAATGAGGGTATTGCCTTTTTTTTATGTAACGTTATATTTCGTTATTCAACTTCTTCGGCGTGATCATCGCGTTTATTTCATCTGCTTAGATTCGTCGGTCAAATATTGGCCGAAAAATTTATCGCGAAATTTAGCGTCCCGAAGAAGAAATAGTCAATATTTGTCAACTCCGGGAAGCGGAAGGTGCTAATTTCTGCTAAAGATTTTTTACTTAGCGGCCGCATTAATGGTCGTCGCGAAACGTTCTCTCCTTAATAATACACCTCGATAGCAATAATTCCCAAGTTTCCTCTGACGCAAGTTTCGAGCTAATCAAACAAAAAAGACCCTCGCGCATTCCCACAACAAGATATTTAAATACAAGCGACTGAATAAGCGACTCCTCCTTCCGCGAACTCTCTCCCGAGGCAGCGAACTCGGCGGCGCAGCTTGAATCCAGGTGTGCTCATAGCGATTTCCGCCGAATTCGTCGCACACGTGCAAACGGCTCTCCTCGCGAAAGGCGATACGCGAGAGCGGGAATCCTCGGCGCGAGCCGCGGCCAGAAGATCCGCGCTTGAGTTTTTCTCAACGGCTCTCAGCGCGGCGCACGCGGTCACTCGATATACGCGCGGAACTCTACACCTCCGGCCTTGATTTTAAGCTATCGAGCTGCAGCGGCGACGGGGACTGAGTTGTGCGCCGGTTTGTGCGCAAGGGATGCGACGCTCGTTCGGAAGGTCAATGGGCTGCCGCTTAATTCTTTTAGAAAGCGCCGAGAAGCGGCCTAGACCCGGTTTTCCGGCTTTTAAATTGGCGCGGATGAGATGGTGCGCGCCATGGGAAGGTCTGATTGCGCGAGGCGTTATTCCACTTTACTGCGAGAGTAACAAAATGCGCGGCTCGCCGAGACTATTGTCGACTGCGATAGTGTATTTTTAGAAGAAGCGACTTACAAAGGGGACTGATATTATATATTTGCTCGTGTAAACGCGCGCTGTAAATTAGTGTAAATTGTTCAGAGCTGAGGACGTATATAAATTTCAGCATTTAGACCGAGTCGATCGGATGAACTCTGTATTTTACGTAAAAGTATTGTTTATCCAAGCTTAACGATTTACAGCACGCGTAGATATGACGTTTCGTCGATGCCGCACGAAAATTCAAAGAGCCCCTCGATAAAACTTTACAACCGCGGCTCTTATCGCCGAAAAACAGCGGCTTGTTTAACGAGAGGCGAACGAATTTTCCATCGCTCCGGTAAACCCGAACTGTCACGGGCGATTCCACCGAATAAACTCTCGAAGCGCTCGTAAATCACGCGCCGATATCTCTTAATCCCGAAGCTGCTCGCGTCAATCGATTCCTCGAAGGGTCAACACGCGATCGGGCAAAAAGAGCTGCGGTTCCTTCTCCCCCCTCCCCCCCCCCACACATCGCGTGAACCCCGACGCGTATTATTTACCGTGTTGCACCGCGCGCGACGCCGATCAATTAAGATAGACGAGGCGCAGGATATAAGTTATGCTTATTCGCATTGCGGCGTATCGAGTTATATAGGTATTGAATATACCGCAGGGAGCGGAACCACCGCGAGATCGATTTGACGCCGGAGTTGTTGTGTGCGGCTCGGTGAAGTGGATTGCGGAGGATCGGTTATTGAAATAATATTTTTTTAACGGCCGGGATATGATTTTTTTTTTGCTAAATGCGAGCTGCCTTCATTTTTGGAGAAGATTTTTTTAGACGCGCCCCTCTTTTGTGCTTAAACTTGCAAAAAATAGTCGAGCGTTTGAAGAGGATATATGTTTCTAGAAAGAACTAGATCATTTTTAGAGGTCATTAAATTTAGTGGCTGAAAGAAAAAGTACGGTAATGTATATTTAAAGTTTTTATTTTATCTTAAATAAACACGCTGAATAATCAAGCAAATTTTCATTTCCGCGGAAAAGTTTCGGAATTAATTACCTGCGGGCTTATAAAACAATCAACTTTCAGCGCAAAGTATAAACAATAAGCGTAAATTTAAAAAGTCAGTATTAAAAATGTAAAAGAAAAAATTAGATATTCTTTTCATAAAAAAAAACTGTAACTAAATCAAAACTACAAATTGGAAAAATGAATGCATCGGAACTTATAGGTATACGCAGCATTTCCGAGAAATATGCGATGCTCGATTCATTTGGGTCGACACTTCATTCCGATGCGGATTATATACGTCTATTCGGCTCTGCATCGAGATGGCAATTCCAAATGAAATTTCTTTCATGCATTGTATCTGAAAGTAAAATCGATGTGCCAAGCGTATATATATATATATGCACTTGCCTACTTTATAGAAAAAGCAAAAAAAAAGGCTAAAGATCGACCTATAAATAAGGCAGAGCGCGAGTCGCATAAAGATAAATCAAAAAGGATAAAACCAACTTGATCCTTACTGATGAACGTTTTCATTTTTTGGTACATTATTTTTTTTGCGATATACTTTCGTTATAGGAAACGTTCGTTAATTACAATGTATTGCGTCAATAAGCAGAAAAAATTGTATAATAATAAATCGGGCTTATAATTTTTAAGAAACAAATTATGCTTATCATCGCGTTTACGTCATTTTAAATTAAAAACATTTTTTTAAAGCCTCTCGAAACAATTGAATAATTTGTATGAAACACATTGAACTCATTCTAATCGCGCCGTTACACTAGATTACAATGTAAACAGCGCTATTGACAGTATACCCGAGGAAGACGAAACTTTGACACAAATAATTAAAACGACTGATTGTGAAATTGATAAGGGGCGTTATCCGAATCGAGTTATAACCAAAAGGTTGTAACTTTATCACTCAACATCGTGAATAATTGAGCCCAATTGATAAATTACTCCAAATTACTCTAAACAGACTTAAGAAAATGAATAAAAAAAAAGGAGATAATTGAGCGGCAAGCTAAATCGAGCACAGTCCGGCCATTCAGCGCGTCTATTATTACCTCCGCGGCGTAACAGAGAGCTCGCGCGAGATATGTGACATTTTTTTTCACGCTCACCTCCTCTCTCGGAGAGGCGAAGACGAGTTTCGTCAGAGAGCGTCCAAAGGCTGACAATCCACGCCGCGTGATTTCTAGTTCACGCAGCTGTTCTTTCGCTCGCATACAATTACCGCTCGCTCGTTCGTGTACTCGCGAGAATCGCGCCGCGAAACAGAGAGAGGGAGAGAGATTCTTTTTTAGGTCAAAAGCCGCTCGGCGCGCTTGCGAGAGTTACGCAACGAAACTCATTGTCGCCGCGAGCGGCAGATGCGCCCATTCACGGATTAACGGCGGAGGCTAATGAGCGCGGAGAGGAGGGCCATCTGGTGTTTGATTTCTTTGCTTTTCCGAGGCCCGAGTGCGATGTTTACGTCGAACGATACTACTCTCGGGAGGTCGACGACAGTATCGCGACTGGCTTTTCGCGCTTGCGGAGCGCGCCGCCGGGCGATGAGAGAAAAAAAATGTTGCTTTTAGAGGAGAGTTTACGGCGCGACGGTGCGGTTCGGGCGCCGAGAGCGAGTTGTTTTTCTTTTGGTTTTGAAAGCCGCGGGGGGGTGTTTTACGATGTTTTTTCGGGCGGTCGCGACTGTTTTTCGGGTAAATATCGTTTGATTTTTTTTTATGATGATTGGGGGTTTTTGGCGCGGGGAATCGCGGGGAAGTACGCTCGGAAGCGAGAGATTTTTAAGAAAACATCCGATAAGACTAAATCATCGAAAGGTTCTCAGGCTTAACACGTGTAAGGAACTATTTAAAATTCGTAGCTTCTAACGCATCTGGAAATATCAAAACATCAACGCGAGAATATTCGCACAATTATATACGGCGATTGATGCATTTAATCTCCATTAGCATATATCTCCGATGAATGCAAATCGAAGCAGCTACCGAACTTTTAACAATCCAACGTATCTTCGTACAATAAAACGTTCCGGCGGCTCAATTAAAAAAAAACCGAGCCCCGAGAGATGAACGGCTGTCGAATAATTACGCGAAGCGGCAATTATTCGGTGACCGCCAAGCGACTGCTCGGAAATCGTACTTGTTGCGCAGGTACGCGTGTATAAGTGCGAGTGCGCGCACAAGCGCCGATAACCGCTCTATCTCTCTGTGCACTGTTGCGAGATGCTGCGAGTGCGTTGGGAATTATCGAGGATTAAAAGAGCAAACGGATTGCAATACATTTTTAACGCCGTTGCATCGACGGCGAATGAAGGAGAATCGTGTAAATTTATAGAGTGCTTTGTTTGCAGAGAGTATATATAATATAGTTTTGCGGACTCGCTGTAAACCGAGATTTTACGAAAGTGCTGCGAGTTGCTCGCTTTTTCGAATTTTCTAGAATCGACGTTAAAAAGATATTTCAGTTATCGAGAATCTCTACGTCAACGTCCACTACACGGTTAATCTAATTTATATACTGTAGTGAAGCAACCTATTCATTATCAATAATTCTGGTTCATTCGTTCGCAATATCGAACGATTAAATTATCTAGATTAAATACCAGCGAGAATTCGTTAAATTTCTATATAATACCACACAGCTCAACCCAAACCACCTAGCAATTTTCGTCAAATTTTCAAGCCCGCATTATACACGTTTAAGCTCATTCATTACCTTTTACCTCCGCCGTGTTCACGCGACCGACAAATCGCCAAAAATTAACTGCCCCCCCAACATTACTCGTCAACGAGCTCGCCAACCCAAGCAGCGACCCATTAAATTCTAATCGAGTTAGGTCAGCAGAAAGCTTTTTCGCGCAAAACCGTGCAATCATTTTCACGGCTGGCTGGCCGCTCTAAAAATCCTCGGCGGCCTTTATTAATCGGCCGCGCAACAATTCCCTTCGGGCCGTGTACAAACACACCTCATATGCAAATGCGCCGAGAGAACAATTAGAGAGAGGGCCGCGCTCCGGAATGCTCCTTTTTCCCCGCGCCCACTTCGATATACATATTATCGAGCGTTCGATCGTCGGTAAAAAAAAAAAGGTGCGTGCGCGACGCGTATATACAGTCGATTTCGACGGCCTCGTCGTCGTCGCGCCGCGGCTTTTTGCACCGTTGGTAATTCGCGCGATGCGCCGCGAAAAACGCGGCGCGCGCGGTTTTACAGCTTCTTTTATTTTTAGTCTCTCGGCAAATATATGTCGAAGAGCGTAGTTTACGACCGCGGCTCTCTGGCGTTTGCGTCGACTGCGGTCGCGACGAGCGAGCTCTTTGTCGTCCCTGGAAGGAAATAATTCGCTGTCGAGGAGGAAAGTTTGAGAGCTCTTCCGAGGAAAGGAGTTGGTTGGATTTTTATGCTTGGGATTGGAATGAGTAAAGCTCGGGGAGTTAGTGCTTAATGGTATAGAGCGTTCATTGTGTATAATTAGTCTGGATCAAGTATTGAATTATGTAAATATTTATCGTTTCTAGTTTGTACGAATGAAAGTAAATGTGCTTATGAACTCATAATTATAACATTGGAATTACATGTTTATACTAGAATTTTGAAATTCATATTCGCGGCCTTTCCTTTAAATGTTTGATTTTTAATTTACTTTCACCTTTCTAAGATTTCTAACAGTTCTTTAATAAAAAAAAAGCACTTTAAAGTTCTTCAATTTTTCACGAATAACCAAAAAAAAAGAACCTTTGAATCGACAAGCGAATAAACGAGCCAAAAATCGGAGCAAAAGAGACGCACACACAGTAACGGTGCTTATTCTCCGGCGAAAGATAGGAAATGCAGATATACCGCGCGGCGGGGGAGGTATAGCCTGCATAATTCATTGCACGTGGCGCCGAAAAAAGGCGCATGCGCCGTGCGCCGGTCAAAAGCGCGAGCGATCGGCTCTTGAATCGCGAATCAGTCGTCGCGGCATAACTTTGCATGGAGAATGAAGTCGATGCATCGCCGCGCTGGATGAGAACGGAGCAGAAGAAAGGCCCCGAAGGTCGCCCCGTTTGCGCTATTAAAATTCATATCGCACGTAAGGCACGGATCTTTTCCAGCGAAAGGCAACTATTGCGCCTGATTTTTCGATGTGTATGAATCGCGGTTGTATGGCCGATTGATTTTATCGGATTGCCCGCGGGATTGAAGCTTTTGTTAATAGAAAAGTGAAAATGCCAAAGTTACACGTTTATTGTTCAAGTTCGTTATTGTAGAAAATATTTTTCTCGCTACGCATTTCTTTGATGTAATCAATGAAGAACCATATACGAACAGCTAAATATTAAAATATTCATAGAAGAAATCTCGAAAAATCCAAGTCCCACAACCACTCGGCGGGCCGGAAGAAAAAAACGTTGAAAAATAATAATCCGTTCTTTTCAGCAGCAACGCCCACCAAAAACATCATAATCTCCCGCGGCCGGCGAATTAATAAAAACTTTCATCGAACCCCGAAAAAAACCCGCAGCCCGGCGTGGGCGAACCGCTTCCCAAGCCGCGGTCCTCGACCCAAACCTCTCCGCCGCGTATAATGCTAACTTTCGAAGCTGTGCACAAAAGCCAGGCGACACTCTTCTCGGGAATTCGGGGGACCGAGAGGATGACACGTCGACTCGCGGCTACCGTCGAGCGCCGCCGCAGTTTATGATCGTTAAAGAAGCTTCTTGCGATTGAGTCAGGCAATGAAATTTCTCGAAAGGGTGAGTAAGGAGCTGGTTTTTGCATTGTTTTCTTAGTCATTAATTTGCATTTTTTATATAGAGGTCGATGCGTTCGAAGATTTTTCAAGCAGTTGCACAGTATTGCCGATTTTGTTTGATTAAACTGTGTATCGACAGGTCTATACCTAGCAATCGATTAAGAACATTCGAATTTTCTATTTTTTAAAGTAAAATCAAATAGACCATTAAAGCCAAGCATCCTCCATCAGGCACAAATCTAACAAAGCCTTGGCATTTAAAGGCTCGACGCGGGTAATCCTTGCGCACAATGTTGCAAAGTCGCCCGGCGCTTCCAGAAGCAGCGGCCCCACGGCGGATGCGCGTCTCTGACGTGTTTCCGAGATCAGTTAGTCGAGATTCCATTGATTCCGAGAAAAAGAGTCCCGAGATCTTTTTCGATGATTCACGCCGATGATTGTTCCCTCGTTTTGCAGTCTCGCCGCGTGTAATCGGCCTACGGATGTTTTAAGGAATTCCTCTATCATTTTATACTGAACGAGCATCGTCCGCACACATCGTGCACTCGGTTGATTTGGCTGACTGCGGTCACGTGCGAACGTGATTCCGCTGAGCAGGCAGCTGCTGCACACTTACGTAAAGTGTTTTCCTACGATTTTTTTTGTAAGTTCAGGGTGGTACTTAATTGTATTGTAATATCGCGTTATACAAGCGATGGTAATAGAAGCTGTAAGTAAACATTGATAATTTTTACTTATCTAATAGATCTACATTGAGGAGATTATGTTGACTGTCTTACGTTATTCCAGTTTATTAGAAAGATACCAATCTTGCAAGTAAATCATCGTACGAAAAGCAATTTCAAAATTTTGTGTTATTCTACAAGTATATAACGCTTAGAGAGTGACTAAACGAAAAAACACGCTCATCGTCGTAAATAATTTATTGCCGCTATCGTCTAAGATCGCAAAATCCACATCCAAGAAGCATCGAGCCTCGAATAAACCGCGCCGCAGAATAAGAAAAAAAAGAAAGAAATACGAAGCCTTCATCCTCGAAGCCATATATCCTTCCATCCGAAGCGCCGGTCGAACTCTCTCGGTGATCTCACCTGGATATTTTCATTGCTCATTGCGCGAGAGAGAGAGATGCCATTCTCCCATGCTAGAAGAGAAGTATCCCAATCAATTATTCTTGCATAACCTGTTTACTCAAAGCCACACATACGCGTACTCGCGCGGAGCGCAAAAATAAAACGCGCCTCCTCTCCCGGCGCCCGTTCCGTACAGTTATCCGGCGCGCATAAATTACTCGCTCGAAGCCCGAAGTCAATTTGTACGTATGCGTATACGTCCAGAACAATCGGGGGGGAGATCGTCGACGTGACGGCCGATTCGGTTTTCGGGAACAATGACTGACTTGTCGGGCCTTTGTCCGCGGCCGATCCGCTCTTTCTTCCCGAGCGGCTCGACTCTCTCGCGGCTCGTATTCATCATCCTTTAACGACGCCGGAATGCGGCGCCGCCGCCTTTCATTATTATTTCTGAATTATTTTTGATAATTCCCGGCTTTTTCGTGAGCGCGCGCGCGCCGGATTTGAATGCGAGAGGTCCCGTTTCCAGCGTGTCATTAACGCGACGCGCGATTACAGTTAGGATTCTAGATGTTGCCGAGCGCGTTGGCTGTATACTTGCTCTTTCCTTGAAATTCCTGTATTTTCGAATTACGATCGCGTCTGGCTGCCGATATGGAATGATAAAAACTCGTTGGGAAAGAGTGGAGGTTTCGTGCATCGGTTAACGAATGGAAATAATTTCGATTTAGCCGGCGCGCATTTAGGATTTAAACTCGTAAAGATGGGTTTGGAAGTCGGCTGAATAAAAAGGCATTTCGAACGTTTCAGTTTGTTTCCTTATTTGAAAACACGTTCAACTGGTATGGAGTGAAAGTTAACTTAGTCATTGGTTCGCACAGCGCAAAATAAGACTATACCGGGGCAAAAGGAAAAATTATTATCGACGTTTTTTTTTTCGAAATATCACAGTTTTAAAACGTTACCCTTATCGTAATTAAGCCATTTTTTTATCGTCCCATTCGAGAGATTTAAAGGCCCATAAAACGACCAAACTCCAAACTACATAAATTAGGCTCGAACGATCGAAAAAGAAAAGAAAACACGAGCGGTCCTCGTAGCTGCAGTTTCCTTCCAATTTCCCAGGCACCGACCAGCCAAACCAGCCCCCAACAAACGCCTCCTCCTAATTGAAACTTAAAACGAAAGCCGCGGTAGCCTGTCGCGCTTATCTGCGGATCGTCCCAACAAATCCCCATCGGGTCCCCGCGGGAGTAAAAGCCAGGCAGGCAATAATCCTCCTCCTCGGGGCCCGCACGCGAGGAGAGGCCCGGAATAAAGACAGCCTCGGAGGGACACGTCCGGCGACTCATAATCGCAGCCGGCCGATACGCATCTCTCCGGATTCCTGCCTCTCTCTCTCTCTACATACATTATTTTCGACCACCCGAGAGAGCAGCGAGCTCGCCTCTCCGGGCTTGAAATAAAAGAGAGGTTGCGCGAGCGCCGCCGCGGAGGTTAGAATTCTGAGAGAGAGAGGCCCTTCCTTCCTGCGTCGGTCACCATGGCAACGGCTAAGCTGTATAGTCCGAGCATCGAGAGCTGCTGGCCCCGTCACCTGCGCGGCTCCGCCAGGTGAGTCCTCGCCCTGTCTCTCTCTCTCTCTCTCGCTCCCCACTCTGCACACTGCGAGTTTTTCTCTCCTTTTATCTCTCCTTCGAAACGAGCCGGCCGATGCGATGCCCGCATGTGCCTGTATGCTTATGGAGATACGGTCGTGTGCGCCGGAGACGATCTATGGTATTTTCAGGAAGTTCTGCCTTAAATTACGGGAGGTGGGAAAACCTGACCTCTGCTTGGGAGGTACACGGCAGCTCCGTTTTTGGGAAAAATTTTCTAGCGTTTCGGAGCTGGTCGCGAGGAGTTCTTACTCGGTTGGGGCGTGTAATATTGATTTTTTTTTTCACCGAAAATTTGTTTGATGTACCTGAGCTTATTTTTATTCTGTTTTTAAATTATTTGATACGAATTTTTTATCTTTACATTGTTACTGCGTGTATCAACATTGTTTTTAATTACACTTTGCATCATATCGTTTGAAAAAAGGCCGCAAGTTAAAAAAATGTTATTAAATTAAATTACCATACTTGCATGGAATGTTTAAATTACTTGCATTGAATAGCTTAAAAGAATGTTTAAAAATTTGAATTTACTAGGGTTTTTTAGTAATTTTTTTTTTTAGAACGGCAATTTTTATAAATATAATCGTGTAGTTAAAATTGCATTAAATACTTTTATGCGCGCGTTGCGAATAGAAAAATGTATTTATAGCCCTATACAGATGACAATAAATTGATGCTGAACCATTGGTGTCGTTAACTCACTGCATAAATCCTTGTTAATGGTCAAGCTCGTATGAAATTCACTGCTGCAATTTATTCGAAAACTTAATCCTTTACTGAATTGCATCAGCGATACCTGTAAAAGAAATATAAATAAGCAGGTTTATGCATCCGCAGGACTTCACGCTGCTATTTCGCCTAAGCTTCTTAAATTATTTAGCTAACTAGTCCCCTTTACAGTTTAACTTAATAAACTGTTAATAAAATATAACGAAGGATAATACGAAAACTTTCTATAGAAAAAAGAACGCCTCTTGGAATCGAAATTCCTGGAACTGCATAGAAGCTCCACCGCCAAAACAAAGTAAACGCGGCAAGCCACACACGCGCAATAAAAAAAACCTATGCCTTCTAACCACGGCGTTTCTCATTTCCAGCAAAGTGCAGTAAAACTCGAGACAAGACAAACCTAGACGTCGTCGCCTGGCATCTCGAGGAAGAGGCCAAGAGGCCCCGTAAGAAAGCAGCCCAAGCAGGAGAGAGAGAAAGAGAGAAAGAGTGCAGCACACATAGCGATACAAGAGGAGGCGCATGCGCGAGGGTCCGCGCGTATGTGCGTGCGGGAACGCACACCAACTGCCCGCGAAGCCGAAGAGTGGGGCCTACTCTCGCACACGGACCTGCGGTTGCACGGAGGAGAGAAAGAGAGAGACAGCGCGAAAGGGAGTGGGGCGGAGATAAAGTGCCAGCGCGACGTGGGGGAGAGAGAGAGAGAGAGAGCGCGAGCGCTTAGAGGGGGAGAAAGGAAGGGTCCCGCGGCGAGCACGAGCTCAGTCCCCGACGCTCGCGTGTGCGCTCGTGTAACGTCGAAGAGAACGGAGCAAAATATAGAGGCCGACGCGCGAGAGAGCCGCCGCCGCCGCTCTGCAGATACTCTTGTTTTTGTGCGTGGAGCGCGGTGAGTGCACTGGTGAGAAAGTGCTGTGTGCCTTCCTTCGCCGCTCCTGCCTTTTCTGTGAGAAAAACTGTGCGTCCCTTGTAGCGAGCGGACGATGCTCGCTTGTTGAAGCCACGCTCGTATACGACAGAAGGGAGAGACGAGCAACAGCCGGAGCATCGCGACTGTCCTGCACGCGCGGAAGCCCGCCGATAAAAGGTTTGTGTATATATACGCTCCGCCAGCGAGCGAGTCGAGGGAATGCATTTTGTTTTGTCGCTGCGCGCTCGGCTTGCGCGGGATTTGAATTCCGATGCGCGTCTCTTTCGTTTGAACGGACCAATTTCTTTTGAAATGCTTTGTCGGGGCTTCGCTTTCCTGCTGCAGATCAGTTCCTGGGATGGTCCTTCGTTCGCGAGAAAGGAAACTGGGAAAGGCACGTGTAGGCGATTCGTTCGTTTAAACGTGCGCCTCCAGAGCGGAAGTTTCAATTTAACGTAACTGTAGTAGCATCATTTTGAATTAAAGTTGAAACTTTTAAAAAAATTAAATTTACTATAAAAATAATGAAAAGGCAAAACAAAATGTATTTCCATATTTACTTTGTATGAATATTTTAAAGTTATTTAATTGCATGTAAAGCCAACTTACATTATGCTCTATTCCTTCTCTAGGGGTTTTCATTTATAAGGAAGTTCAAAAAGACAAGAAGCCAAGATGTTTGATGTTTTCGGCTCAGTGAAGGGCTTACTGAAGCTTGATTCAGTATGCATAGACAACAATGTATTCAGATTACATTACAAAGCAACCTTTATCATCTTGGTGGCCTTTTCACTATTGGTCACTTCAAGACAGTACATTGGAGACCCCATCGATTGCATAGTTGATGAAATACCTTTGCATGTAATGGACACATACTGCTGGATTTACTCAACCTTCACGATCCCAGACCGCAATGGAATTGTTGGCAAGGACATAGTACAGCCAGGTGTAGCTTCACATGTTGAAGGAGAGGATGAAATCAAATATCACAAGTACTATCAGTGGGTCTGCTTTACGCTGTTCTTCCAGGCTATCCTGTTTTACATCCCCCGATATCTCTGGAAAACTTGGGAAGGTGGCAGGATCAAGATGCTTGTCCTTGACCTAAACTGCCCAGTTGTCAGCGAAGACTGCAAGACAGACCGCAGAAAGCTGCTTGTAGAATATTTTGCCTCGAATCTTCACTCCCAAAACTTCTATGCATTCCGCTTCTTTTTGTGTGAAGTGCTCAACTTCATCAATGTAGTAGGCCAGATCTATTTCATGGACTTTTTCCTGGACGGCGAGTTCACGACCTACGGCTCAGACGTCGTTAAATTCACTGAGATGGAGCCCGAAGAGCGTGTTGACCCGATGTCACGTGTCTTCCCCAAGGTCACCAAGTGCACCTTCCACAAATATGGTGCGTCCGGCACGGTGCAAAAGTTCGACGGTCTCTGCGTGCTACCACTCAACATCGTCAACGAGAAGATCTACGTATTCCTTTGGTTCTGGTTCATCATCCTGTCGGTGCTCAGCGGACTGAGCTTGGCGTATCGTGCAGCGGTTGTCGCTGGACCCAAGCTTCGTTTCATTCTCCTGCGAGCGCGATCGCGCCTCTCTACCCAGGAGCAAATCGAGACGATCTCCAACAGGTGTCAGATCGGTGACTGGTTCATCCTTTACCAGCTGGGCAAGAATATCGACCCTCTAATCTACAAGCACCTGATAGCGGACCTCGCGAGAAAGTTTGAGGGCAAGGAAAATGTTTAAAGACGAGCGGGGATTAACCGATTTTTTTTTAACGAAGAGATATATATACGATATTGAGATATATATGTATACACGAACGAACGATCGCGGGACTGCGAGAGAAACTCGGCGAAAAGGAAGAGAGACCGAGGGCGGAGAAAGAGAGGGAGAGCTTATAGTAGTAGTAAAGTAGCTAAATTGTGATAGATCCTACGCAAGCATGTCATTCCGATTGTTCTTGAGGGGGGAACGACTAACAAAACTTCCTCGTACTTTGTGAGAAACTCGCGAGCGATGTACAAATTCTACGAGAAAGTTTTGCGTTACCCCGAGTCTATCTTTCTCCTTGTATTTTTTTTGACGAAATATACATAAAGGCAACACATAAGCATTCCGAAGAAGAGAAAGGCGCAGGAGCGGTGAGGTCGGGTTCGCTCATTCGCCGGCAGACGGCGACGTTTCAAAAGGGATTCGACTCTTCTCTTTCTCTCCTTCGTTTCTTCCTTCTTATTGTCCATCCTTTTATTTTTTTTTTGTTCGAAGGCTCGCCTCCGATCGGCTCGCGCTCATTTATTATTCATCCTCTCGTTCCATCCATCCGCGTCGGCGGGTTTTCGGCTTCTCTCTCTCTTCTCCCTCTCCTTTCTCTCTGTACTGCCTCTCTTGGAGGAGCCGTGAGAAAAGAGGAGACGACTGCGAGGGCCGGAGACTTCGTGGACTCTAATTGTGTGATAAGCGGAGGACGGTGTTTCTTTTTCTTATCGCGATTGTAGCTTGTTTCGCTTCGTTTTGCCTTTTTGAGAAACGAAGTAAAAACCAGAGATTCGCCATCTGACGATTTCGTTCTTTACTGGTTTAGACGATTTTTAGGACAGTGAGAACGCAAATTCGTTATTATCTTTTTTAAAATGATTTTCAATTTTAAGAGAAAAACATTAAAAATCATTGAACCCGGTAAAAAACGAAAATAACTAGTAATAGTTTCATCCCAATTTATAGCCTTGGATTTCTAATTTTCTCATTTTCTCATTTTCTACACCGTTTGCCGTTGACTTTTTAGGGTTCAGTTCTGCTAGTTCAGACACTATAAGTTAATTTTATGCAAATTTTATGTTAATTAATTGTGTACATAAACATGTAAATTTATGCTTTGAGAACGCACACAAACCTTTTTTTCGTACGGCCAATTAAAAAAGTTCAATAAACATAAATTGTGGTTTTCAAAACGTGCAGTTCAGCGCCGAAAGAACCTCCGCATAATAAATATCTAAAGTTTTTTTCGGATTTGCGTCAGCAATTTTAATTCCGTATTCGTATTAATCGCCTAACGATCGCCCAATAATCGGGTCTGTAAACTTTCAGATTTACAGTCGCCCGTTGAGCAAAATTATCAATGCACAATCGCCAGCGAGCTTCAAAGTACATTGGATAAAGAAAATCGTTACTTTGCGGAGGGCTTTTTAAGGGAGGCGACGCGTCGTCACTTCCGGTTCGCCTATTTCGGGAGCCTATTGCTTTTTTTCTCTCGGTTAAATGCGCGCGAAGACCCTCGCACGCACTGTGCGCGCACTCGAAATACGAGAATCTTTTTAACCCCACGTAGCGGGCAAGTACGCGCGCCCTTTTAATCACTCGTTCGACCCTACACGTGTCTCTCGTGTTACTGGCAGAAACGAACACCCTCTTGCTTTCCTTGATTCTTTTAAAACTGGAAAATTAACAGATTTTAGAGCCAGCTTTTACGGACAGTTTTATATCGCGCTAGATTCGAATCGAGGATGTTTCAGCAGGAAGCTAAAGCGATTACGGCAACGGGCATCGCGGAAAAGAGAGAATGAAAATTCAAGGCTCGATTGCGGCGAGAGAAAGAGATAGAGACGAAGCGCCGTCCTTCCAGTAGCGTAAAAACTTATTATCCTACCAGTTTATTAATCTTAATAACTTTCTTTTTTTTTTGTTTCTCTCGCTACTTTTCATTGCATAGTACATAGACTTACAGACAAAAGCGTAGCTCTTAGGAAATAGGGAAAAATATTTTATATAAATATTATATAAATAATTATATATATAAAGAAGGCGTGTAGATATATGTAATTTTTGTCTTTTCCTAAAAAAAGAAAGCTAACTTTTCTTGCGCATTCCGCAATAAATAAAAAAAAAAGAAGAAAACATAACAGTTTTTGACGAAAACGTTTGTTGAGGCAACGCAGGGGACCAATTTTCCAGAACTGCCAGACTAAAATGAATAATGTATTTTTATTTTTATTATTATTATTATAAAGCGGGTCTCGGTCGAAGCACCGCGATAAGCCAGTGCACAAAATTCTCTATATTCCAAAAGAGGCAAGTATACACCGCCAAGCACTTTGCTGTGAATATTTCTCTCGACGATCGCGTAAGTGCAATTCTTTGCGTTTCGCGCGGAGCGAGCAAACTCCGTTTGGAAACGCCTTTGTAATACTGCCGAGCGTATACATTATTATAATATTAATACGACAGCTATGCGACGTATGAATACTTTTTTTTTTCTTTTTTTTTTGCGAGCGTCGACGCGAAAGACAAAACGCCGATTAAGCGCTTGTCTTCTACCTTTCGCTAAATACATATGGATAATAATACTTTTATTCTTAGAAAAAGTTTCTGATTACTGTATTGTATAACGATATTCTATCGCTTAGACGTTTTGTACGTATATCCTTAGGTATCTCCCGTCCCTACCCAATCTTCCATTCGCGCTGTACAAGAAAATGCCGAAATTCCACGTGAAAGCGCAAACGATCATTTAATGAAAACAAAAAAAGCAGAGCTTTTCCGAAATTTAGCATTCTTTTGTCCAGCGCAGCTATTTTAGTTCGACAATAATAGTTTGTACACGAGTATAAGGCCGCATTAAAAATATGATTCGAGGAAGCCAAGCGTGATGTGTGCGTGAGCGAGATTATATACGCGTAGGGCGCCTAATTGCCGCTAGAAAGAGAGAAAAAGGGAAGAAAACGACGCTTCGCACGACGCGAGGGGGCATCTTCTTTCTTTCGTAATTCTCTCTGATTATTAAAGTGCTCAGAGTAAAGACTGCCGAGAGATAACGTGGGACAAATAATATTCAGCGCGCGCCACCGCCGGAGCCTCGTCTGCGTTTCTTCGTCGCGCGCTTCATGCATTACGTATCACACTTCTATTCTTCCACTTCTAGATGCGACACTCTCCATCAATCTTAGTTTCTAGTTTGGTTTGTCAAAATTTTGTTTTTTTTTCGCTCTTATTTTCAAATAAAAATTGTACAATTTTATAAAAAAAAAAAAAATTTCTGTTTTTTTGGTTTATTTATTTATTTGTTCGACTCCCGACGGGTGCATCTGCTTTTTGTTTTTTATTTTCGAGAGCTCAACGAAAGTATGAGAAAATTCACTTTTTAAAAAGCCGGTGCACCGCGTACACCCTTCATTTCCTTTATGTCTTATCAAGCGATCCATTCCACTCAAGTTTTTTTTTTTGTTTTTTTAAAGCGTAAGTAAATTTTCTGGCAGAACGAACGAGAACGACAGCTAATAAACGCCAACATCATCATCGTCATCCTATATGCGCACGAGCGACGCGCGTTATATATCAGTAGCAATATGTTCAGGCGACGTGGGTCGTTACTCCCGCGAGAGAGAGACGAATTCAATAAAAAGAGCAACAAGCAAGAAGTGCCTATATTGTAAGGAATTTAAATATACTCTCGCTCTTCTACTCTCTCTTTCTCTCCGGCTGCGAAATTTTGCGTAGGCATACAATTTGAGCGGAAGTTCAACGGCGAACTCTGTCATTTTTCCATCGTAGTACTTATTATAAACTTTCGCGAAATTTCGTTTTTCATCCAGTGTGCCAATTATATTTTCACTTGCAATTCCAGCGAAAAGAAGTCCAGGTTGTGATTTTTTTTATATATATTAAAAGGAGAAAAAGCCGAGGGGAGTATACGTGTGGATCGAACGAACCCGTTTTGCAAAAATTGCCGATAGACCGGTGACGCAGATGTACGAGAGAGAGCAAGTGCACTTGCGATTTAATCGCGGGGAGTCAGCGGTTCTGCTTTTACTTTCTTTCGCGAAACCTCGTAAAAGTCATTTATGCGCTATGATCCTTGGATGGCTGATAATGGGATGGATTTAGATAGCGATTACGTAGTTTTTTTTGAAAGAAACAAAAATTCTCGATTACTCATTACGTTCAAATAAAGTAGATCTAATCAAAACGATAATTCTAAGAATTTGTATTTTACAAAGTAAAGTAGGAAAATTTTTTTTACAACGTTAGACTGCATTTTGATACTCGAATATTTCAACAAAATATAACAAGCTCGCTTTCATTCATGCTGGGAGTAAAGTTCAACCAGCGAGTCCTTTATCGAAGGTTTTGAGCGAAGCGGAAGGTCGATTAGATAGTAAGTTTTGGCATATTTTTTATAGCGAGATTGACGTCATTTGTAGTGCTTTGCAATATTGTATCGACATATCAAAGAAAGAACCGGCAATGAAACAATTGTACAAGCGAAAACATTCCATGAAGTGTCTTCAGAAATAAATATCTTTTTATATGAAACTTTACAAATTACTGTGTGTGTATGAAGCAATGGATTGAGAGAGGGAGAGAGAATAAGTATGTGATGATTTTGGAGGCGTATTTTGATGAATTAATCAATACTATTAAATAATAAAGACGACATCAAAAATATGTTTGAGAGTTCAATCATTTACCCTTGAAATTTTTAGAGTAAGTAAAGTTTTCTTTCCAGACTCACGCAGAGTTATAGTTTACTTTTCTTCAATATTTTATTTCTTCAAAGCTTGAAATTCAGTCGCATCAACCAAGCTTTCCCATCTTCCAAGCCACCAGCAAAAAAATCCGCGACCGAAGAAGTTCCAGACAGAATGCCCGCGCAGCCGTTCGCAGCGACTCTCTTCGAGGAAAATCAGGTTTCGAAAAAGTATACGTGTATTTCTGCGGCGGGACGTATATACATATATCGTCGGCATCTTTCCCGTCACTCCGCACGTCAGGCAGGCCTTTTTCGCCGAGCTCTCTGTACGGTGAGTATAGGTTGCTCGATCATGCATTAAAGATGCGAATTGCCGTGTGTTGCACACACGGAGTCCGGCGGACTCGAGCGAGATGCTGCGAAAAACTGGGGATTACAGGCGGAGCGAGGGCACTTTTGTAAGCGATCGAGGCTCCGAGTCTTGACTCGGCGATGTTTTATGAATTAGCAGTATGCTGGCGGTGTATACCGGGGAGAACGAAGGATTGTGCAAAAGTGAAAAGCACCGGTAAGAGATAAATGGTGTACGATAAATTTTAATTTTGCGTTTTTCTCTTATTGAATGCCTTCGGTGAGCCTTTGGCGGAGAGGTGAAAGTATCTTATAAATTTCAAATTCTATCGATTCGTTTTCTACGTTGCATTCCGTTACTTAGAGAAGCTTTATTGATTGTAAAAAAACAAAATGTTGCAAAATATCGTAAAATTTCCCATGCGGAGCATAACAGTTATACTTTTATAACGCGTCGTTTTTATTGAAACTTATTTATTATCGAGTGAGGCTTTATCAAAAAGATTCTATATCTCAAAAATTATTCAACGATATTAATAAAGACCACTTTTACAACTACCCAACCACGCGGCATATTTCACTTTCGAGCTCTCGAGTGCAAAAATCCGGCATTTCGCGCGGAGTAAACTTTAATTTATACTCCGGCAAAGCAGCCTCGTTACTCGCGGCACGTAAAGCAACGTACAATCAAGCGATAAATTATGCAAACATATCCAGGGCTCAAGTATCGATAAACATTTATCTAATCGGCGATCTTGTAATACCCTAATTACCGCGGAAAACGCGGCGCGCGGATCTTATCGCCGACAGCTCTGTGCGCGGATCGTTTCGTTGCTCCGGCATTCCGCTCTCCGAAAAACTATAATATACTCCCCGCGATTTTCACCTCGATCGACCTCTCCGCGCGCGCAATCAGCGCGATGTAATCCACTCTGTGACGGGGGGCTGGCCTTGAATTCCGGCGCGTCGCGCGCCGTAATCACGACGGCGGCCGCGCGAAAAAAAAGGGTCCCCGCAGCGGATGCACGCGTCAAGTCTCCTTTGCGCGGGTAATGGACGTGCTCCTCGGCTCGCGAGTTCGGCTGCGCTTTTTATTTTTTGTTTGTTTTGCAGGTGGCTCGTGAGAACGTATTTGAAGCGAGTGCAAAGTAAACCCTGTTGAAAGTGTCTTATAAAAACTGATAGAATTGGGTTCGTTTAAAGGGTTTTAATGTGTATTTGCACCCGGAATGACCCCATTTTATCAGTTTTTATAAGTTCTTTGTACTAGGAAAAGAGTTAATATTGGTATCTGTATAAATTTAAAAATCTGCATCAGGGAGTTACGTTAGACCTGAATCGGATTGTTACTATAAATTTTCAGTAACAAATGTACCTCTTTTACTCCTAAAATTCAATCTTCGCGGAACCATCGTTTTTTTTTTCATCATTCGCAATCAATCAATATACGCAATAAAGCACTTTCTCGAAAGAAGGCGTTAACTGCTTTATAATTGCACGGAACGATTGCAAAAATTCACGGAGCCACCGACAGAGATTTATTGCCGCACAGCCTTTATCGCGCTCGTTCGATAAGTCAATCAATTAAATTTATAAAAATCTGTTTAGCGTATATATATACAGTAATCGCACTAAAAAACGGGGAACTTTTCCTTTCGCGCGAATTTAATGAAATCGTAGATTTTTACGAGGCGGAGAGTTGAAAGCTACCGCTCCGTTTCGATACCGGTCGGGAGATAAAAATTTTTCGCCGCGGCGTTCGCAGCATTATTCAAATCGGAGTTTGCGCAATGGATTTAACTACTTTCCCGCGGGGTATTATTTCTCTTATCTGTTCTGTATACGCAACTTGTAGCTCTCTATAATCAATGTCGGCAATTATGAACTATCCAAGTGCAATTTTTTTATCCCCCCGTAGGAAAAGCAGTGCATGTATATGTATGCATGCGCTTTTACTTAAAGTTGCAATTAGGATTTATGCTTTTACGTATAATAATAATGTTGGACATAAACGAGAATGGCTTCTTGGAAACAGAAACTACAATGGGAGACGGCTCGAAGCTTTAGATTAATGGTGCAGAAATGTTAATTCGCGTAAATCAACGATACCGATCATCGGCCACAACAATCGGCAATAAAAAATTATCGCGTTACATAATTCTTATGCCAGCTTTATGGAATTCCGTCCGAAACCACCGAGCATTTTAAAGCTTGCATGCGAGAGAGCCTCGAAAAACTCTCGACGATCCTCCCGGGCGATTTTATTAAAAGCCGGCCCGAAGGAAAAAGAGCCAAGCCGCTTATAAAAAAAAGAGGCCTCTCCCAAAATTGAGCACCGACACGCAACGCCGTCGCCGGCTCGCGCAACAGGTATATATACATATAGGGCCGCCGCCGCGCTCTCCTCAGGTAAGGCGATGAAAACCACTGGGCGAGAAAGTCCGAGGTGGAATGCGGCGCCCCCCTGCTCTCGAAAAAGGAGAGAGAGAGGGAGAGGAAGGAGGAAAAAATTCAGAGAGGCCCTTGGCTTTCTGGGAAAGGGAACAAAGTCGGGCTGCGAGGTGTGACGCGGCCCGAGGCACGTATAGACTTCGTGATCTTGCACGAGTTTCACTGTATACCGGGGAAGCGACCGAAACGGGAGGGTATTGTCCTGGACGGGACGCTCTGGGTAATCAATGATTTTGACGGCTTTCACGAAAAGACACGGGAGGTCCGCTGTTTGGGTTGAGTCATCGGTGTAGGATCGTAGGCTCCAGCGACGTGATTTTCGTCATGCGCGCTGTTTCGTTGAGAACTTTGCAGTTTATCTGACGGAATAAAATGTTGTACGATGGGTACGTCTCTGTTTATCGTCGAATGTTGTGCCTTTGATGATATTAAGTATTATTGAAGTAAAAAAAATGTTTAGCTGGTATCTTTAAATTTAAATCCCATAGGTTTCCAAAATTCAGTTTACTTTCGCTTCGTTTTAAAATACTCGATCGAGTCTTGCAGAATTCCCTTACGTGATTATGTTCAAGCACAACGTTTATCTTATATTTATTTTTACTCGCGTCATACTTTGAGTGACTTGCACGTTCTAACTCTCGAAAATTTAGTAAATTCATCATCTTATTGCTCGCCAACCCTTTCCACTTTCCGAACAAAGTACACCGGTAAAAGTAAACGGGCTCCGTCGGCGAAACGAAAATACAATTATTCCCAGCTGCAAAATTGCCCCCCCCCCCCCCCCCCCCCCATAAATTCTAACAACCGAGCCGAAAAAGTCACCTCTCCCTCTCGGCGCTCGTCGGGGCTCTCGATCGGTTAACCGCGGCCATCGCCGATTTCCCCGAGTACACGTGCACCAGCAGCGGGCCGAAAGAAGGACGAAGTAAGGTCAGAGAGCTCTCTCTCTCCCTGCAGCCTCTCTCTCTCGAAGAGGCGAAGAAGAGCGGAGAGCCTCTGCAGCTCGGCTCCGCGGCGGCGGCGGCGGGGGCAACGGCCGGTCAAAGTCCCACTCGGGAGTCGAGTCGAGAGCCGGTTACGGCCTTTCTCTCCTCGAGACGGACGAGGCGCTTACGGACAGTTTTTTTTTTTTTTTTTTCATTTTTATTCGATCGCCCCTCCGAATGATTTATCGGGAGAGAGAGGGAGGCTTTCCCGAGACGACTCGTTAATTATCCAAGCTTTTCCCGACTGGGGCGGCTGGGGTTTTGTCGGTGTCGGACGACGGCTGCGAAGGAGCGCGGAGGATGCATTTTTGGCCGGTTCTTCGTGCGCGAGCGCGGAGTCGGGGGATTTATGCGCGGTGTGGATTTCGGGGATTAATTAAAACTCGAGATGGCGGAGTTTATTTTTTTTAGGCAATTTTGCAGATAAGCGTGTATTTAAGATATTTTCTTTGAGAATCGTTTATTATGGAGATAAATGAATTGAAGAATTCATTTTTTTTTTTACAAAAAAGTAAGTTCAATCGAGTTTCAACAAAAAGTATTAGTTCAAACAGAAATACTGCGACGGGTGTATTTTTTATAGCTAAGAATTTTTATAGCTGCAATAAAGCTATAGAAAACCATACCATTTTATTAATTTTACAAGGCTGCAAAAACGTTAGTACATAAATTCATTTACGATGGGCAAATAAAGATTTCGACGTAATTGTAACTTTAATAATGTCAAAAGAGAGTATCGCCAATAAAAACTAGGCAGCCGGTAAATGCTAAACTGTAAGCTGAGCGAATCGGGGTTCCAATTCGACGCGCGCCTTTTTCTATTGTAATTCGTTACCAGCGGTAAGAGCAACCGGATTATTCCAAATGTATTCTCCAGACCGCTCATTGCATACGAAATTTCATTTTTATCTCCCGCAGTATTAAACCCAATTCGAGCCACCCGAAAAAAGGTGAGAAAGAAAAAAAAAAGTGAAGAAGTCGCGCTCGATAAGAAAAAACAGCTCCGACAGCCTGAAATTCTGGTATTTGTCCAGCGCGGCTCCCATTGTGAAAGAACTCCCCGAGACATTGTTACTCGGGCGCTCGGGCGGGCTTATCAGCGGCGACATTACGATATACCTGCACAGAAATGCGGAATCTTATCTATGCAGAGCGGAGATAGGAAGAAGCGGCACCGCGACGCTTTTATTGCTCCCCGGGACACCTGCAAAGCTTCTTCTCTATATATATCTCTCTCTCGCCGCGTGGGATAAACGCCGCGTGGAATATTTCACGTCGCTCACCTTTCGTGGGTTACAATGTATCCGAGCCGACGAGTCGCTGATGCGCGGTTAACTGATTCCTTTAGGGGTGTCAGCGAGGAATATTGGAGATTGGGAGGCTGCCGCGCGTGTTTTTATTAGCGGGATTTTTATGTACTCTGCGGAGGGCATCGCGTTTTATCGAAATTATGAAAGAGTTCGCTGAGTGGAGCGTTGGACGATAATTGTGTTACTGACCTCCATTTTTTTTTTATTTTCATACGTCCATCAGATAGGAGAGCAATAATTCTGAAATAAAAAGTAGAGGGGAAAAAATCAATTGCTTTTCGCACTGTTAAGCTTGTAAAAGTTTTAAACGTGTAACTATATTGATAAGACTTAATGTTATTTATTAAATTCTTTGAAAAGTTGTACAAAATAACTCTTCTTTATTTACAGAGCTTTAATATTGACGATTACAATCTTTCGCACATTTAATCAACAAAGATTTTATATCAAAAAAAAAACATCGTCCAATGAATTTGTAAGAAAGAATGAAGAAACACATGTTAGGCGTCAAGTAGGTTTGCCGAAGATTTAAAAAGTAGACGTATCGAGAACTTATAATTAGTCATTATTTACTTTATTAGTCGAGATAATACATTTCATCAAGGTAATGATTTAATTATATCGCGGGAAAGAACGGGAAAATTGCTTACATCGTATAATTTCATAAGCTCTTTCTGTCGATACGCAATAAATACGACTTATTTTTTAACAGACAATATTAATGCGTTATGAATTCATTATCAAGTTGCATTATTCTCGTCTTTTGTGCCTCCTTATCCAACCGTGACGCAATTTTTCCCTACCACTTAATTGACAGCATTATTAATGGACAAGATTCAATTCGTCGTTGCGCAATTATACGTGAAAATCGTAATTTCGCTCGGAATAAAGTTCAAATTGACTTAGTCTCGAATATTATTATAGTTGTGCAAACACTTTTATCATTTCGAGTATACAAAGTAAACTTGCGCGTTTCAGAATTTTGCATCAAAATTACCTGAAATAAAAACGTTCAACCGTCTTCTCTTAAATATTCCTCTACAAAAAACCGTCAAGTCTCATTGAGCACACAATTCCGCGAACAAATTCGCAAAAATATACATGGATTTCAGTCGTCGCGGAACGCAGCGAATCAAGTCACCGAACGGCAAACAATGACTTTCGCGGCATTATTATTTCCATCCGCGCGCAAAAACTGATTCATACCGAGAGATTAACAATCTAATCAGCGACATTAATAAAGAGCAGCGACAGAGAGTCCGCAGCCTGAATAGAAAATCTCGAGGCATTCAAATATCCCATCCGAAGGATTTCCATTATTCAGGAAAGCGGAAAAATCATCGCTCGTTTCGCAACGGGCGGTAAAAAAACGAGGAGGCCTCGCCGCGGTTTCTAATCTACATCGCCGAATCTCCCGGAATTTGCGCCAACGTACATTATTGTCACATATTCTCGCGGGCTTATCGCGAGGCTTAAGTACAAAGTGTACAGATCGTTCCATCTATAAAAGGCGGTAATTCTAAGGCTGATTATGAATGTGCCGCTTTCGGTGTTCTTCAATGACATCGACGGATGACGTCGTTATTATATACTTGTACGTGGATCTGGTGGTGAAAACGTTGTAAATTATCGGGGACGGCGACTTCGAAATAATGGATTAATGACGATCGTTTTATGAGGGTTATAATTTTCGGAGGCGTCGGTATTTGGCTTGATACGTCAGCTGATGTAACGTATTTGTTGCGTTTGATAACGTGCTTTAAAAGAAAATTGTAAGAGATAATACGCAAATAAGTCAAAAATATTTCTAAAATTGATAGATAAAAGTAGAGGCATTTTTATCGGACAGTCGTTTAAGAAAACTTACACTGACCTTAGTTGACCAATAAAATAGCTATACGGAGGTGGATTTTTTTTCTAACTTGAAATTCAAATATTACAAAGTAAACTTTTTCATCATTCAAGAACTTGATTTAATTTTAATCTCAATTATACTATGCATTTTAAAGAATGTTTTAATGCAGACGTGCTTCGAAAACATGTTTTCACGTTGATTAAAATAGTGCATGGATTTCTTACGTAAAATTGAAATTATACAGTTCATTGGAAGCTCGCGTGTAATGGCAAGTGTACAAGGAGTTGGTTGGTTTTCAATTTAAAGGAATCGATAATTTTTCTGATAAGAGTCTAAGTAGTCGTTATGCATAATTGAATATCTATTTATAAAACATTTTTTATAAATTCACGTATTATAGTTGAATACTGTTTCACATGAAATTAGACTTTTCTATTTCCTGAATAAGAGACTTGTTTTTTTTGCATAAAAAGGAGGCTGTTTCGCCCGCAAAAGAGCCCAAAGCGTTAAAAAATATATAAAAAAATCTTCTCCAACTCGTTTAAACTACTATCCTCCCTCTCACCCCCAAATTCCTCAAAAATCAGCCTAAAAATTCATTCAGCGATCCCTCCCGTCTCCCTTCCTGCCCATCCACCCCCGCAGCTCTCATCCAAGCTCCGAGGAAGAAGAAGAAGAGCCGATTCCGACACACAATAATCAGGCATACTGCGTTATCAATAGCCGCGTTATCGGCCGCCGCCAAGAAAACTCGGATACTCGTGAAGAGCTGCCGTCGTATGTGCGCGCGATAAAGAGTAGTCGCGCGCTCGGGGCTTGATTTCTTGCGCGCAACCTATTCCTCGATAAGCGCGCGCGAGCGCCTCCAGAATTTCCCGGACAGCGTGCGAGTCGAGAGAGAGAGAAAGATCGAGCGAGCGAAGTGCGCGAGTGCGTCGTTTATTGAGACAAGAAGGGCTGCTGCCGCTGCTGTTTCGCCGAGATGGCCGGTTCCGTGCTCGCCACCTTCGCCGTGCTGAAGGACCACGTGAAGCTCAAGGTGTCCAGGGACTCGCCGTCCATTGATAATATCAGTGAGTATATCGGCTGATGGCGGAGATGGCTTCTCACCACTTGTTTTTGTTATCTTTTCCGAGGGAATTTAGATAACGGAGTGTTTAAGGGACTTGGATTAAGAAGTGTATTTGTGTAGTAAATGTGCGTGCGTTTGCTTTGAACGATAAATTCCAGTTTAGTGGAAACTTTTTGGTCTTTGCGCGAAGTCCGAAGAGTGATGAATGGCATTGAACGGTATCGCGCGAATTTATAAGTGAAAAGCTATTAGTTCAGCAACGTACATCGTTTGATTGATCGCGCCAAAGTATTTACTTGGATTGGATATTAATAGTTCAATATTTTCCTGACAGTAGAAAATAACAATAGTAGACAATACATTTCAACGCTTACTGTGAGTCATTGGAATTGATTGAAAACGTCGATTATTATCTTTACAACCTCGTTTTTCCACTCGATTTTTAGCAAATTGCAGAAAAATAAAGCTTTAGATTTTATTGACCGATCTCTTAATGCACACAGTAGTGAATAACAGTTTTATATTCAAATGTACTCTTTCGAAATAAAGTTACGATACCGATTTTTTTTCCTTTGTCAAACAGTTTTCAAGCTCCATTACAGAGCGACCTTCCTGATTCTCTTGGTCAGCACGCTCCTCGTATCGTCCAGACAGTTCATCGGCGAGCACATAAAGTAAGATTTCTCTTCGACCCACGTATACCTATAAAGCGGCAGTTTCCATTTTCGCGAGTGCATTCTCATCGAATTTTCTCTCAATCTTCGCAGATGCATCACGGATCACGGAGTGCCGTCGTCGGTGATCGACTCCTTCTGCTTCTTCACGTCGACCTTCACCGTGGTGAGTTACTCGCTCGTTGCGGGCGAAGATATCGTCGACTCTTTGCTTCTCGTCACTGATCGAGCTTTGTTTACAGGTGAAGCACATGAACATAACGGCTCTGGAGGAGGGCGAGATCCCGCATCCGGGGGTAGGACCGACGGCTAAGCGCGACGAGTTGACTCATCACGCCTACTACCAGTGGGTGCCGTTCGTGCTCTTCTTTCAGGCACTGCTTTTCTACTTGCCACATTATATTTGGCGATCCTGCGAAGGTTTATAATGGAAAATTTTTTAACTTTTGGAGAAATAATTTTACGAGATTCAAAATTAATATTAACCCGCATAGAAAAGTTTGTTGGAAATATCAAAAAATTCTGGCTAAAAATTTGAAACTTTGTAATAGATAATCGTGAAGTATAATTTAGCCACAATTTCTAATTTAGTAAATTTTGAAACAATTATTGATTCTTAAAAAAATTATTACTTTAAAATCTGTTTTATTTAAAATAAAAATCATGTCAAAACCGTGATTTATAATTGTCAGTCACAAAGTTCCCAATTCTCAGTCGTTTCTTAACAATAAAATATCAATAAAAGATCCTCCAATCAGCCTCCTAACAATTGTCAATTTAGAGGGCCGACTGAAGCTGCTGATTTCGGGGCTGCAGATGGCAGCGATATCCCTGCGCGAGGAGAGGGTCGTGACCGAGAACGGTATGACGGTGCCGACGAAGCGCGAGAGGGAGGAAAAGATCTATCAGATACGCACCGCCTTCATGAACCGGCTGCACCTGAACAGGCCCTGGGCCTACTATCTCGGCCTGTGCGAGGTGCTCAACCTGCTGAACGTCCTCCTGCAGATGTACATCACCAACAAGTTCCTCGGCGGCGCCTTCATCAGCCTCGGCCGCGACGTCACCAACACCAATTTCAATACCAAAATGGACGCTTTGGACGAGATTTTTCCTAAGGTTGGTAGAGAAGTAAAAGTCGATTTTTAGTTGAGTCTTATATTTACTGTTCGTTCAAGCTAATTTTATTTTGCTATAATTGTAGAGTTTTTGTACAATTGTGCAGAGTAAATATTTTTGCTTTTGTACTTTGCTAGTCTTTTTTACAAAAA
Source organism: Ormyrus pomaceus (assembly GCA_900474385.1). Classification (NCBI taxonomy): domain Eukaryota; kingdom Metazoa; phylum Arthropoda; class Insecta; order Hymenoptera; family Ormyridae; genus Ormyrus; species Ormyrus pomaceus. The sequence goes on from UCOM01000337.1 coordinate 70,560, forward strand.
TATTTGTTATTGTTACTAGATTTTATAAATAAAAATAAAATGTAAAATAGGTCACCATAAATGAAAGGACAAGTGACTGATCGATCTAATTTTCTTTAATTACGTAGATAGCTTTTAATTTATTCAAGATTTTATATTTCTATCGCTGTAAACCGATAACATAAAGAATAAATTTACCCACTTACATAAAGCTTACCTAAATTCTTGCGGCCCACTTAAACTTTCTCCAAGCAAAAAATTGCGTCCAACAGTAATTAAAATTCGAAAACTACTGCCTTTGCTCTATTTCCCAAATGAAAAAAGGAAAATCTCTGAAACCAAGCACGTCATTGTTGTCGTCGAAGCACAGAGAGAGAGAGCACCGAGAGGAGCACTCGGAGCACAAAAGTCCCCCCGTAGAGTATTGTGCTTATTGCCTCCAGAGGCAATTGGCAATTAAAGTGGTCAAGGCTGATTAACCAATTGATCAATTCCTTATGTGCTCTCTCGCTTCTCTCTATGCAGGTCACCAAGTGCACCTTCCACAAGTACGGCCCGTCCGGCGGCATTCAGAAGCACGACGCCCTCTGCGTCATGGCGCTGAACATCATCAACGAGAAGATCTACACGTTCCTCTGGTTCTGGTTCATCATCCTCGCGATCCTCACCACGCTCGGATTGATTTGGCGGATACTCACCATGATCCTGCACTCGAGGTGATAATACGATGCACGTTGGTTGGCTTGGCCGAGCCGAAACTGCTAAGCTGCCTCCGCGAAGGAAAAAACTTGCTCGGACAAACGCGGGCGATTAGTGAATAGTTGCGTTTAAGCTCGTTCATGGAGCGAAGCGTGGTGTGTATAGGAACTCGGGTCGAGGCTAATTCAATAAGAAGCGATTTTCATTCGCTAATGATTTTCTATTATATGTGTACACGAGGTAATCACCGCGTGACTCGTTACTTTTCCGACAAAAACCGAGCGCGATTTTACAGTAATTATCCAGAACAAATTCCGTACATTGATTACAGTTTACTTTCGATTAGTTTCGGATCGTATATATAATATACTTAACGCATTTTCCGATCGACCTTTCGGCGCGCAATAACTCGTGTGCCGCGGAGCATCGTCCTATATTTTCTATTGCTCGTAAAACGTAACGACCAATTTTCGCGCTGTCAAACGCCGTAAAACCCGCGTACATTATTATTACGTAATTAGCTCAAGAGCTTTTTTGAAACGCAGCCCCGCCGCGCCGCGGTACTTTTCCTCTGCGGCTATTTGCGCAACTCCAAATCACTATTTACTCCGAACGCCACGAGTATTATTCAACAATTTACCAGTGATAAATAACTCTTTTTTATCTTCCCAGGAGTACGCACTTCAACAAGCTGGTCTTCCAAATGGCCTGCCCGGGCAGGTACAATCCGTGGGACGTACTGAAGGTCACCAACGAGTACTATTTCGGCGACTGGCTCTTCCTCTACTACATCGCGAAGAACGTCGAGAACTACGTGTTCAAGGAACTGCTGCAGGGCTTGGCGCAGGATCTCGAGGAGAAGAAGCAGAGCTTGTATCGGACGCTGCCGCAAGTCGAGAAGGAGCCCCTGAAACAGACTGAATACAGGTAGATATATACGCGACGGCGGTACAATTTCCCACAAATGACTGTAATTTTCATTGGTGTCTTGTTTAAGTGGCTCGAAAATGCATGTGATTCTAAGCGATTGTGTATATTGTCGTTAATTTTGTGATCCTTTTTGTGTATTTTAAGATTTATTATGGTATTAAATTTTTATTTTTTAGTGTGATGACCTGCATTTTATTTATGGAGTGTTGTACTCGTATTCCACCCTTTATTCCAAGCTGTCGATAAACGACTGTTTTTTTTTACTTGGGTAAATTAATGTTGAAACGAACAAAAGAATTGACATTTTTACGATTTTTGTCACTTATTCTTAATCGTTAACTTGAAATCTCCGTGAAAATCCAAGGTAAAGTCTTCGAGGGCAAAAGCAATATTAAATAAATGTTTAATTAACCGTAATAATAGAATTTTAAGCGCACTCGCGGTTTACTTCCTTATCAATTTCGCGAGTAATATAACCGTTTAAATCGCGTTATGATCCCTGCAGACTTTAACGTCCCGCGACTCGAGAAGCAGATAATAATCGAACGCGGCTCGCAGAGTCGCTAAAAGTTTTTGCGAAAACAGCCTGTAAAGCGAAAGATATAGAGCGAAATTGTGCTTCGGACGTATCGTCGAGGCAGGGAGAACGACTCTTTTGCCAATCGTCTTCAGACTTAACGTCGTTTTTTACGACGGCGCGTGCTGTACAGGATGAAATATTCTCACGAGTCTTACGCATTGAGAGATTATCTGCGCGGTTTCGTTTTCTTGTTTGTCGCTGAAAAGGCTAATAAAAATTTGTTTAAACTACCGCTTTAAAAATAAAACGTGCAGGACTACTCGGAATATGTTTTAGAAAATTTTACTGCTTCGAGTCGCCAGTCAGTTAGAGTACAAATTTGAAAATCTTTCGTGGATTTATCTTGTGTTCGGGTGTCACTAAGGTAAATAAGAAGGAGATGTTCGATTAATCTTCTTTTGTACATATAAGAAGGATATATCTGTACTTCTGTTCTCACCTACGAATTTATGCAGATTCAAATTCTTCTCGTGTTCCAAAAACATTTAACATTAGAAAACGTAAAATATTGAAATCATTTACATTCTGTTCAAGTTAACACTCCTCCTCGTTCATTAAAATATTCATCGCAAACCACCGACTCACAAGCAGTCATCAATTCTTCAAAACTCCTCGAGCTAAAAGCATCGATTTACATTCTTCATAAAAAAAAAAGAAAAACTGCTGCGAGATTACTAGAAAATCGTTGCCTACGTTACACGCAGTCATTCGAGTGCGTCACGCCAACCGATCTCACTCCCGCGAGGATCTATACATTTCAAGACAGCCCGTGAGCAATCGACGCGCTCGACCCCTCCGGTCAATCAACCGCTCATTACGCTCCTTTATAATTACTCGGGAGGCTGGAAAGTCGGAAAGCGCGGCGAATTATCGGGTCCCATTGTGCAAGTGTCCCGCGATAACTCGCCGGAAAAGCGTCGTGCGCGCGATAAATTTGCATGCGTGCATGCTCGCGCGCGCCGGCGGAACTCGATGATTTGACGGATTTCACGCGCGTTGAGTAATCGCATCCTCGCGGATTGCGCCGCGCTGGTAATTGCTTAATGGCCGTTGTTGTTAACCTGCCGGGGTGAGCGAGCCTCGTTAATCTGTTTTTCCGCCGAGCGGAGGTAGGCCTCAAGCTGGTAATGAGGCTTAATCCTTGCCTCGATGGGAGACGGATTCGAGCAAGCTTGGTTGTATGGTTCGCTTTTGCTTTTTTGGTGCGAGTTTTTTTGGTAATTTCTGGTAATTGATTCGATTCGCTTCCATCTGCTTTGGACGCTTAGGTCGTTAAGGAGTATAGTTATGATTTAATGCGATACAATAAGTAAGCTATTAATAACTAGAGCGCACTTTATTACCTAATTACGGTATGCATCAATAGCAAATTATACTTATATGTCGAAATTAATTTTAGTCTAATAAGTTTATGTGCTTGTCGTAAATCTGTACTGACGTCTATGAAAAATTGCGGTCATAAAAGTCTCTACCTTTCATTTAATGTCCCACCGTAAATGGACGTGTAATTTCGAGACCGTCCGCCGTTCCAAACATTCAAAACTACTCGCTTCATAACGACAAAAGCAATTTTTCTCCCGGACCACCGAAAATTCTCAATCCCGAAACCCGAAGCCACTCCGCCTAAACCATCCCGTCTGCTTTGTTTCCAGCCCGAAGGAAGCGGAGGCCCGCGGCGAGGAGAATTCGAACAACACGCTGCTACTGATGACGTAGGTCCATCACCGACGAACGTTAAAAACGTCAACTGCCGCGGGAGGATGCGGGACATATTCCACCGTCTGCACCGGAAGTCGCGCCTGAATTCGACGGTCGCGTGTGGCTCGCCCCGATTACGCAAGTGTTCCCCCGCCAGATTATTCGTCGCCCGTTCAATCGACGGCTGGCAAGTGCCATTGTTTACGCGCCGGACGAACTGATAGCCTCCGACGCTGCGGCCGATTCGTTCCAGCGCCGCTGCGTGGATGCTGCGTTTATCTGAAATGTTTTTATGTTCTTAGTACTTATTTATATGTATTACTTATTTACGGTCGCTTGACGCACTGCCCAACGCGTAATGTATAGCTTTTTTATTTTGACGAAGCAAGTGTTTGTGTATAAAAAAAGTCTACGGCGTGCTTCTATTGAATACTTTCGTAATAAATAAGCGTGCTGCAAAAAGAAAATACGACTAACACAATTACTGTAAGCAAAATCTCCACGATAACGGAGGAATTTCCCCAAACCCCGCGATCGACAGCCATTCATCCCCGAGACGACGAACGAAAGAGTCCCCGGCTCGACGTATATCGTCAATTAGCCAAGGCGGAACGAAAGCGCGGCCGCGCGCATTTCGCTCGGCGGCACAATGAAAAGTGGCCGCCGCTCTCGGGCAGAGTGACGCAAGGAGGCACGCGGTGCGGGTACTTGCGCGCGCGCGCGCTGCCCTTTCCCAGCCTGTATAATAATACCTGTACACGCGGCCGAGTACGTTAATCGAGAGGCCCGGCGGCGGCGGCGGCGTTCCGCTCGAGATCGCGCCCCATTATTTACCGGCCGGTCCCCGGCTTTATATTGCGTCAGGCGCGAGTAAATGATTTTCGAAAGCTCTTTTGCGCGCGCCGACGTCGGACGATTTTTTTTTCCTTCCTTTTTTTTTTTTACTGCGATAGAAATCGTTAGCCGAGCTGTGGTTATGTAAAAATTGCGCTGTCGGGCTGATATGGTCATTTTTTTTTATTTTGGAATAGTTTTGTGTAGTAAAAATTGTACGCTTAAGCAAAGCATATCTCACCCCTTAAACAAAATTCTGAAGTTAATCTCGCCGAGGCTCAATTCAGTTACAGAACACTCCTAAACTCGACTGCTTTCCTGCAGTGTAAGCTCTTATCTCTTCCCGGGAAACAACCTGAACTCTTCTCTTCCTGCCTTGAACAATATTATACTCTCTTACAATAAACTGCTCAGTCTCCGCACATCTGCCCCCCCTCTCTCGAGCTTTCGCGCAAAAAAGCGCGAAACGTGTCAAGGCCAAGGTGTTTTCGTGACGCGCGGCGGCCGCCGATCTTTACGATAGGAGATATAAACTCGGCATAACGCGCGCTTTAATTACGGCCTCGTTCCGTTTTTTCCGCGCCGAGCAGCCCGAGTTGCGCGCCGGCCGCGGCCCGACGATGCTGCGATCGTTCCTCGCCGCGCGGGAAAGACTCTCGAAATTCGAAGGAGTCGCGGCGAGGAAAGTTTCGACGCCGTCGGGCGAAACGCGATATTACCGAGGGGAGGGACGCGCGGACGAGGAAAAATAACTGGAGCGTCAGCGGAGCCGGTCGAAAGTTGCCGGTTTGGAGAAATTGAAAGCGATGACACGTGACGGGTGGCCGGAGCGACGAGGCGGCGCTTCTGGGTAAACGCGGTTTAACGAGCTGGTCAAATATTTGGCGGAAGCGGAGCGCGCGGATTGTAAACCGGTGAATCAATGTTGCGCGGTAGACTAAACGACGAGTGGCTGAACTGCGGTGAAGACTCAAATTGGTGCTCCGGTTACCTCGCGTGATTATGACTACATTTCTAATATTTTGTAGTATTCTCGTTTGCATAAAATAATTAACAATATTTCGGCAGAAAGTTACAGGAGCAATTGATATTTACTAATTTACTAAAGCGATCGCATTAAATAAGAAACTATTCCAACCCTAATTCGGCAGGCTTCGCCAACTTTTCGAAGACGACTCTCCAGAAAAGAATTAAAATTCCAGGCGCGCGGCGAGCGAACTCATATCTCCATTACTATCCGCATCCCCGCGAGCGGCCCCGAAAATCACAGCCGCCAGGCTTAACTCAGCCCCGAGCGAAAAAATGTCCTTTTCCCGAAAGCCTCGGCAAATTAACGGTCCCTCGACGTCTCGAAGCGTCCAACGTGCGAGGCGTCACGTATACCACGTCTAGTAACGGAGAAAAAAGGGAAATCGAGGAGTCAGCCTCCATTAGGAGCGAGCCTCAAAGGAAGCCCGTGGAGAGCAGGTCGCGGCCCGCACGTAGAGGCGCTTCGAAGGGCAGAGGCCGGCGAGGAATATCGCATTATCCTCGTTTTCGGGGCTGCTGACGTCAATGCTGCACTGCCGAGAGGGCGTGCACGTGGCCCGAAAACGTGGAGGCCAGCTGCCCCGGCCGAGGGAGGTCCTCCGGGGCCGACGTGACTTTTTGCAGGTCGCCCCGAGAGAGCTTGGAGGAGTTACAACGGTTTTTGGCCGCCGATCGCCGGGGAGAGTTTGGAAAGCGTTTCTTGCTCTCGGGTGATTAGCCGGTCGGCTTTCGCCGATTAGGCGGGAGATGTAGAGGCGGATAAATTTTTTGAGACTCGGAAGGAAATTGATTTTTATGTATACTTCTGGATGAAATGTTGATAGTAAAAAGATAAAGTTGGAGTATTTACGCGTTGTTAATGAGCATCATTTTCTAAAACAAAATATGACTGAACGTCGGAGAATAAGCAGTGCGTCACTGTAATTGTTTAAAAACAGACTTTGAATCACAATGCCACATTCAAAGAACAATTAAAATTTGAATAATCTTTCGAGATTTGTTCTATTTAGCACTTAAAAAGCACTAAATGTACTGCTCAAAATGTATGTCCTTATTTAGCGATGACTTTGCCCGTCAGCATTATCTTCGACATTGTATGAATGCATAATTCGTTTGTAAAAAGCGTCGTAACACAGGTTAACCGCGTCTAAAACAATTTGCAAGCAAATTTGCCTCAAGATAAAGAAATAAATCAGAAATTTAGAAACTCCACAGTTATTTCATCTGACCATAAGCTCTCTTCAGTGTATTTAGAACACTTTTAAAAGTCGGTCAAATTTAAAGAGGCTTAAGTTGATGGTTGCGTTGAATAAGTTAAATTGATCCATCCTTCGCTTAACATATCGAATATCCACCTCCAGGCGGCTGAAAAATTCTTGCACGATCGAACAAAATTACGTTAATTAAAAACAATCAGCGAAAGTGCCGCAAAATTGCATTATGTCAGATTTAATCGTCCGATAAAAATAGACTCACCGCTCATTACGAATAGCCGCCGTGAATTCATTCACACTCAGCCGGCGGTTTTTGTCAATCACCGCCTCCGCGATAATTGCGGCGCAGTATACGACTTCTCACGCAATGTCGCGCTCGTCGATAGTAATTTATTGAAATTTTTTCACCTCGATGCCGAGGATTGTATTGAGAGGCTTTGGGATTATTGAGACCGACATAATTGCTCCTCCGGCTGCACCTGGAAATGAAAACGTAAGGTACGATTGGAGGAGTGACACTAATGTATGATAAGTGTATGTTTATGTAGCATCTTTACGAAGCGTTTGGCTCATTTTCTCGCGCACACTTGAATAAGCTCCGTTTAATGCGATTTCGCTTAAATCTTGCTTATAATGGATTTTTAAATAAGCTTTTTGCTTTAACGAGGCTTAAAAATGCTCATAAAACGGCTAAAATTGTAAATTGGAAAGTCGACGATTCGAATTATATAAAGTGCTTATTTTCAATCCGGATATGGTTCAATTAAAATTACCATTCCTGAAACGAAATTAATACGATAACCTAATATACCAGCGCTCAGCCTTCGACATATTAAATTAGATAGTAAGTAAAGTCACCGCACAGAAATATCCGCGCACAGGCCTCTGATGAAGAATCGTCACGAGGCGGTCACTCGATAGCGGGAGTTCTCGTTACGCCGCAGCAGCAGCATGCAGAGGTTGCATTTACGGGAACGTAAAACGCCGTCGCGACGGCATCCTCATCATCATCAGCGGCGGCGGTCGAGCGTGTCGAAGGTTCTCCTGTTTATACTTGAGCAGACGTGACAAAAGGCAGATTAGAAGAAAGCTGCCGGTCGGTCTGGACTTGATGGTGTCGCGTTGCGTTATGTCACACTGCGGCTGGATCCTGGAACGACACACGTGGCTTCAAAACTTTTGCTTTGACTGAGATTCGATTGGATTTTCGGGTCGGTGGATACGGATGGGCGATAATAATTGAAAAAATTAAAAATTCAAATGGGAACCCTTCTTTTAGCAGGTCTTTCGCTGCGTTGACATATTAGTAATTAATTTAACATAAAGAACTCGTTCGCGAATCATTATTTCGTCTGATTTGCTGATGGTCCGTATTGGCAGATTTATTACTAGAATTCTGTTTTTTGATTTTTCTATGTAAGCAAAAATGTGACTTTGTAATAAAAATTATTACAATTCATGCGTGTAGTCATCGACGTATATTACAACGCAACATTCAATGGATTTACTTGCATCATAACACTCAATTGATGTACACCTATTATTGTAAACATTAGCCTTTCTTCAACGCGAACTTAGTACTTAAATTGAATAAAATTTAATTTTTCGCGATCGGTCGAGTATAAAACTAAATGGATTATTTTTACCTTACATATAAGCATCCTTACTGTCGTGACACCGATCCACGTAGTACAATAAATTGCACTCATCAAGCGGAAATGAAAGCCGAGTAGTCGAGTGCCAATGTAAGTAAATTGACGACCCTTAAAAGGAATTAACGCCTTCAGCTTGAAATCACCCAGGAGAGCTGACAATGCCTTTTCGTTTGGCAAAGCTTGGATGGCCCCTTCTGAAATGGCTGTTACAATACAAAAAGCTTTTTTTTACTAGATGGCACTTTTCAACATTCAGCTTGCTGGTAAAGTTTTTTGTTGCAGAGAGCACAAAGTAGAGTAATGAAGCTTATTGACGTTTATCATTAGTGAGTCGTAAACAATTTTTCTTCGTTGAATAAACTTAACATTTTTAATCTCTGACTCTAGTTAACATAAAATTATAAATTCTTCGAAAGTTTTACAAAAATGTAAAGTCTATTTGTTAAGAAACCGGGATCCTGGAATGCTGCAAAATAGCAATACATTAAGTATAATTCGATATATAAAAATTATACTAAATATCATTTTGTATTTATAGTTTTATGCTTTAAAATGTACATGTAAACCTATTTAAATTGTTATAGTCGTCGATAAATTATTTTTTTTATAAATTACACTTTTTATCTTTTCACATTATAACCGCAAGAGAAGCGTAATTTGTTTTGTTGCCTTCGCGTCAAGCCAATTTTTTTTCTCTCGAATGCCAGGTCTCGAATATAAATTACACATTTTCATGCTCGATTTTCGAAACGGATAATTACGGCATTTCGAAAAAAATCATTTTGTCAAAGTCAGCCTTTTAAAGACATTGAAGTTCACTCGATTTATTATTCTGCGTACAGCGGCTGGGATGGCTCGCACGTTTTTTTTTTACTGTGACCCAAATGCGAAAAAAGCCGAGTGCATAACGCGCCTTCGAAATTTCAATCAGATTCTCTTTTTGCTGCTTTTTCTGATTGCAGCGGGGGAATATCCATGTCAGGCCAATGTCGAAATAAACTCTTTTTTACAACGGTTATAAGTCTCTGCGAACGTATTTCTTTTTAAACGTATACCTCTGGTGCTTTTACTGAATCGGGACGAGAATTTAAATTTTTTCAAAAATACTCTGACGCAACAGTGCTAAAGATATATTTAAATTTATTACGTTCCATAATTTATTTTAACTGAATTACTATTTAACAATTTACATTATTTATGGTTATTTTAAACTTTGTCCAATTAATTTTATTTCTGTTACAATCTTAATATTATTTCGTGGGCACATATTCTCATTAAAATGTTATAATTCGAACGTAGATAAAATTATTTTCGAACGGAGTTGTCGTATACGCTTTCTCGATTGCTCTTGCTTCATAAAAAATGTACATCCTCTCTGTTTCCTAAATATAAAAAGGCAGCTTTAGACATTGTGTAGCGATTATCTTATAATTCTCGCAGATCTGTATTTTATTTTATTAACGATGCCGTTTACCGAAACATTGTGGCAGTGCTATGAATTGCAAATGAAAGCATAAGTCAAAACTATACTGGGTAATTTAAGAGACTTGCTTTTTCGCTACCTTCTCTTATCGTTAATTTTTTATTAACAACCCTATACAGCGAAGGGTAATTATCTATAAGCTCCAAACAATGTTCGTGCTTTTATCGATTATGAAGCATCACATAATTTTGGTCGCCTTACACGCTGAAAACGTTTTGTGTTAATGAAAAAAGTAATTCTTTTTCAATATGAAAATTTTTTATCAAAAACCTCTTTTGATTGCTATTTATAAGATAAACACGTGCAAAAACAGATTTGTATCGTGTAGAACCTAACACGGTTCTGTACAAAAATTATTGAAAAACCGGTACCCACCTTACTTTCAATATAATGCATGCAATATATTTTCCAGATGTGCTTATATTTTCCAGGAACAAAAATGTGGATGTAGCAGTTGGCAAAGGTGTTTAAAATGAATTGTAAGGTAAAACATCAAGCCCATGCAGACATTCGATATGAATTCAACTGATCATTTTTAAATATTTAAATACCTAAATCTTTCAAATTTAGTAACAAGAATTTATTATACAATATATAAATAGGTTGCAACGTTTTAAAAACTTTTTTAAATCCTTTTTTAGATTATTCCTTTAGTATAAACAGGGACTTTACGTATTAGTGTCTCAGGATGCAGACTTTTTTTCTATCAAAGAAGTTAAATAATTATCTCACTGAGATGTCACATTTTTCAAAATTAATTAAACTAGTACCTTGATAATTACTACAAGTCCTTGATAAAACCAAGTACTTTTATATACGAAGAGAATTCTTAGTTATTAGTGATATTCTACGGCTTCTTTGACTAATTTATTGATTTAAAATAACTGAATTTTGAGCTTCATTTTCTCATACTTCAACTATTAAAACTTCGAAGAATTGCAAAAAATGAGAAGGCACTTTTTAACATCTGAAATATAGTAATATTTTATGTATCTTAAAGGACGCATTTTAATGTCTTTATTCACATACTGCCACGAAAGTTTCCATTGAAAGATTAATAAAACCTCCGGCTGTCAGCTGTATCGGTTTCTGTGCCCTCAACATTATCAATAATAGTACTATGTTTGTTTTTTTTATGTATTTTGAGTGCTGAAAGCTTGCAAAATAGGCGGCCTCCCTGATCGCATCACCCTAATAAAAAGATTTTGAATGTCATGGTTCCAAATTAAAAATTTAGAAACACTATTTAAGGATCTTACTTCATTTAATAAATGTTGAGGACTCCATTGACAAACCAAAAATTGAATTAAATTTATAAGAAATATTCCAAAAAGTATGTAACTATTATAGTAGTTCTGTTTTGAATGATAAATATAAAATCTTTATTTTTTACGCAAACATAATTAATAAATAGATTTTTTAATAAATAGTTTGCGGAACAATTTTTCGAAAATACCTGAAGAAATACTACACCTACAAAAGACATGTTGTAAACGGTGGCAAAAACTGTGATGAAAAAGATATTGCGCGTCAGACTTTCAATTTCCTCGCAATATCTACAAATAGTATCAAAATACTTTAACTTCCTATAGAAACAGAAATATTCAAAAACTGAACTTACACTAATATTTTTTGATGAAACTGTGCACATATTCGGATCATTTCGAATTCTGATTTTCCATGAAAATATTTTTTCTTTGTTTTATCTAATTCAATTAAGTTTTCCGCTTGTTCATGTTCCGAAAATGACAAAAGGCGATTTTGAAGTGATTTCAAGTAACCGCATGCCATCATGATCGGGTAGAGACTAGCGGTTTCCATTCCAGACATCAAAAAAGTCATTGAGTAGACAGTAATTATTTGTATAGCTGCGACTATTGTGTAAATTGGCTCTTCTTCAAATTCAGAATAAAATCTAAAGAATTATTTAATATAAACTAAAGAGAGGTAAACTATTATCTTTCTTGGATCAAGCATTTTAAACTTGAACTTTTAAAAATTTAAGATGATATAATTCTGAAGACTGTGATTTTTCGTTAATATTTTAAAGAAGATCTGTAACAGTTGTTCTCTCCACATTTCAATATTATCGAACTTTTTTAATAATTTTAAAGATAAATTATATAATAAATCAGAACCGTTATATTTCTTCTTCGAAAAGCATCTAAAAATGATTATATTTTTTAATAACGAACCTGAATGGTAGTACTTTCCCGGTCGTTCCTGTTGTCTTGTGTATGATCTGCGCCGTAGAAGTAACCACAATGTTAGCGAGTAAAAAGTTTCTAAAGTAATAAGCTTTTCTCTCAAAAAATTGAACAGTGGCGATTTCGTCCTCAGTAAGATAAGACCAAAGCATTCGGCATTGTTCCACTAACCATGCAAGCTTTTCGCGCTTAGTATAGAATAAAACGTATCGAAATATAGTGGCGACGACTATATTTGCTTCGAAAATATAATCGATTTCGAAACTCTGGTTGTACAAAAATGATATATTAACTTTTGAGCAAAAATGTTTAAAATTTTTCAGATAAATAACATTTATTTCTGAATTAAACACTGAAACTTACTGCCGAAACGAAATTTTGAAAATTACAAAGTCGTATGTCTATATTTATGACAATTGTTTAAATAAAAACTCGTGCAATTATATGAATAAAAAAAAAATTCCCAATTATTATTGGGAATGTAAATACTTGTCAAATAGAATTCGAAGTAGTTTCTTACCTTTCGAGCAAGCATGCTGAAGCCATAACCCCCCCACATGATGCAAGACACGATACTCATTAGACAAAAATAAAAAGATAACAGACGAGAGCCAAAATAATTTAATTGGTAACCCTTAAACGGAATAAGCGCAATCAATCTTAAGAAGTATAAATGAGACGATGACACTTTTTCAAACGTGAATACTGTTTCTTTTGTCATTTTTCATTTAATCAATACTGGAAAAAAAAGTTTACCATTTTCTTACTCCATTATAGATCTATGACTCAAAAGCAATGCTTACCTTAAAAAGGTGAAGTTTTGTACGAAGTTGTCAGGTGAACAGCTCATTTGAAACTCAGATGTGCTTCAACTCAGGTAGCAGCCTGAACCCCCGGATAGAAGCGGGTCTTCAAAAATTCATCCACTGGTGCATATTTCATTTTTTTTGTGCGCTTCGACAATTTGGTAAACGAGCTTCCTAGAATAAAAAAATGGAAGCTTAAGGGCGAGTGGCGTACGAGGCAGAAATTATCCTTATTTAATAGCTAAAAGCGTAGAATTTTTTATAAGCCCTGCTGAAAGCAGTATTATCGCCTTTGCAACATTGTCGGGGTAATGTTTAATATTTAATAAGTCACCCTTTCCATGAGTTTCATCGGTTGCGACTGCGCAGTAAATTCATTTTGGCGAAATTTGCTTCACTTCGTTCCCGACATCTGTATGAGCTGGTTAAGTTTTTCTGATGGTCAGAATATACAACTATATATCTACCTTAAACAATTTTCATTTATTAAGTGTAGTAATATAAATTCAGTTACTTTTAGTAAAGTTTACATTAAAATTCATTATTGATTAATAGCTCATACGTTTTGGGCAAGATCGTACACTTTGCTTAGTAGAATTGTTATTAAAATGCATGGTGACATATTGTGTATATTCTATTATTATCAGATATATTTCCGAGATTAGAGATTTAAGCAGGATTTCACTTTTAAGTTATATTTATAACATTAAATTTTATCTCGGAACTCTTGTTGAAAAATTGATGTATAATGACTGTTCTATAAAAATACCTTATAACAAAAATTTAATATGACTTAATTTTCATATATTATTTTCAGATAAAGATCAAACCATCCATGTCCGGGGAACATTGATCTAAGCGAATATAAAATTCTTCTTTAATATTTATTCTTATGCAATTAAAGAAACGACAAAGACTCGGTTCAATGAAGAAAAGGTTCCCCGCCAAAAGAACATGTTTGAAAAGTTTGCAACAAAGAGGTTTTATATTATTGGAAATATTTGATAATATAAGTACCTTTTTTTAAATATTCTTCTTGATCATTATTGGTATGTACTTTATTAATTAATTTTATTATTTAATGTTTATTTTATTCTAATATTTAAACGGCATGAGTATAAAATTCATCACATTACACATAATAAGCTATTTACACCGCATTGTTTTTAATCTCGCTAAAAATAGGATACTACTTTTGAGAAAATTTTCAAATTAAATGTCATATAGCATACTTAAAATTTTACCGTGTACTCAGATTTTTCTGCCATTAAATTAAAGTACCATAATCTATTTTCCGACTTACTCATTATTCGGGATTTTGTGGTGCTGTAGGTATAGACCTTCGTCCTTGCATCATGCTTTCGAAAAGTTGGATCGAAATTTTAAGATCCGAAATGGATAAGAATATTTCTGAAGCTATGATTAATAATTAATTTCGACCTCCTATTAACTTCATTCTTCAGGTTCCGCTAATCATCTTGAAATAAAAATGGTAATGAATTAAAAAAGGTGGGTATAATAAAGCGCATCAGTAATACTTTAGCGCAGGATTTCAGGAACTGCAGTCAGTAAAAGATGTATTTAAAATTGTCTTATTGACTAGAAATGAATGATTTTTTGGATTAATCAAATGAAATAATTTCCAAAAATTATTCTAACTACTTATTAGGAATAGTTATGATTTTATAGACTCGTTAAGAAATTACAAATTTAAGAAATAAAGTTCAATACATATAAGTAAAATAAAAAACAGAAATTTTTATGAGAAACATTTGATTTTTAAACTTATGGAAATTCTTGAACGGAGGGCAAACCGTCCCAAATACTAAATTTTCAGGAGTATCTGACGGGAACCTATAAAATCCATGAGGTCAGTGGAAGGTCCTTTTTTATACGTTTAATAATTACATATATGGGCAAAATGGCAGTTTCCATACTTAAGAGGAGAGTGTACGATATTTGGGTAATGGATTTTCCTGTAAGTTTAGGATATATTTTCTAATAATGTTAACATATGAAGGAAGCCACGTCCGTTTAACCAAACGTTCGACTTAAAATTTTTCAAAAGTTATGTGCTCTTTTATCGAAAATATAAGAAAAATCGATTTTTGTTTAATTACTTATAACTTCTCAGCTATTAACGGTACAGTATTTTAACTATTGGCATTCGAAAGGTGAGATCAAATTCTATAGATTAAAAAAAATTTCATCAAAAAATCTTTATTTAGTCCAAAGTTATAGCTAAATAAAAATTTACAAAAAAGTTAAACTAAAAAGATTTTCGATGAAATTTTTTTTGATCGATAGGATTTGATCTCTCCTTTCGAATGCCAATAGTTAAAATACTATACCGTTAATAGTTGAGAAGTTATAAGTGATTAAAGAAAAATCCATTTTTCTTCCTTTTTCACTAAGAGAGCACATAACTTTTAAAAAATCAAGCGTTAGGCCGAACGGACGTGGCTACCTTCATATTTTAACATCAGAAAACATATCCCATAGTTAATAGAAAATCCATTACCTAAATGTCGTACACTCTCTTTGTTAGAGAATAAAGCATTATCCTGTTTAACGAAACATAGTGCTGAAAATTAATTGCCCCCGATTTCATTGACACTCAAGTGTCACTTTAATTTCGATCGCGATTGATGGATAGTTATACTGTTTCTCATGGTACAGTTACCTATAGTAATTCAAGTGAAAATGTACAAATGTGATTTAAAGTATTTAAAATATTTTTCAATCTTGTACTGTGGACGAGTCTGACCTTCTATATTAATTTAAATGATGGTATGTTTGCGGACAAACCGAGCTTGCTATGTATATAAATATATACAGTTCTTCGAATAGTCATTCTATCCAGAGACATCTTCAGCGCGGCGCCGTGAAAATCATCAGCGGCAAACATCAGCGTCCACAAAAGATAGGCTGGAAAAAAGCTCCCGGTTGTAAAGTCGTATAGAGTCGTAACTGTACCTAAAACAAAATTAACTTTAGATATGTTCGTTATACCTTCGAAAATGGACAAGATTACCTTCGATACCTTTGGTAAATAAGATAACTTTCGAACGGAGTTGCCGTACGCTTTCTCGATTTTTCCTGTTGTATAAAAAACGTATACATCCCTCGCTGATTGCTAAAAGCAAATTTCGCCATGAAAATTTATTGGTTGGATATTATCGTTCGGTTTTGTTAATTTTCTATTAATAAACCTAAGTAGCACAGGATAAGTACCTACTATAAGCTTAAAACAATGCTCGTACGTTTATCGATCATGGAGGATTACATAATTTTTGTTGCTTTTATACGCTAAGATTCTCTTTCTACACAAAAAATTTTCATGAAAAACCTGTTTTGATTACTATTATTTATAAGATGAGCAGGTTCAGAATCAGATTGTAGTAAATAAAATATAACATGGTTCTATACAAAAATTATTAAAAAACTTGTGTACACTCGACCTTCAATGCATGTAATAGTAAAGTGCCTGTATAATAGTGCTTCTATTTTCCAGAAAAATGAATAATATCTAAATGTAGTAGTTGAGAAAAGCATTTGAAATTAAATATCGATTATAAATATAAATTTTATTGTTTACTTCTAAACATTTAAATACTTAAATCTTTTAAACTTCTCAACAAGACTTTGTATAATCTATGAAAAACAGTTGAAAAGTTATCAAAACTTATTTAAACCCTTTCTTAGATTATTCTCTTTTAATGTAGACGTTAACTACTGGTGCTTCAGATTTAATACTGCCTTCCTATCAAAGAAGTTGATTAATTATCGCATTGATATAATACATTTCTGAAAATAAATTGAACCAGTACCTTGATAATTACTACAATTTCTTGATAAAACCAAGTACTTTTATATAAGAAGAGAATTCTTAGTTATTAGTGATGTTCTACAGCTTCATAATTAATTTATTGGTTTAAAATACATAAATTTTCACATCATTTTCTTGTATCAACTATCAAAACTTCGAAGAATCGTAAAAAATGAGAAGGCATTTTTTGACATCTGAAATATAGTAATATCTTTATATATCTCAAAGGACGCATTAATGTCTTTATTCACATACTGCCACGAAAGTTTCCATTGAAAGTTTAATAAAACCTCCGGCTGTTAGCTGTATCGGTTTTTGTGCCCTCGACATTATCAATAATAGTACTCTATTTGTTTGTTTTATGTATTTTGAGTATTGAAAGCTTGCGAAATAGGCGGCGTCTTTGATCGCATCACCCTAATAAAAAGATTTTGAATGTCATGGTTCCAAATTAAGAATTTAGAAACACTATTTAAGGATCTTACTTCAATTAATAAATGTTGAGGACTCCATTGACAAACCAAAAATTGAATTAAATTTATAAGAAATATTCCGAAGAGTATGTAACTATTATAGTAGTTCTGTTTTGAATGATAAACATAACATATTTATTTTTTACGCAAACATAGTTAATAAACAGATTTTTTAATTAATAGTATACTGAACACTTTTTCGAAAAGTACCTGAAGAAATACCACACCTACAAAAGACATGTTGTAAACGGTGGTAAAAACTGTGACGAAAAAGATATTACGTGTAAGACTTTCAATTTCATCACAATATCTACAAATAGTATCAAAACACTTTAACTTCCTATAGAAACAGAAATATTTAAAAACTGAACTTACACTAATATTTTTTGATGAAACTGTGCACATATTCGAATCATTTCGAATTCTGATTTCCCATGGAAATATTTTTTCTTGGCTTTATCATCTACTTCAATTAATTTTTCCGCTTGTTCATGTTCCGAAAATGACAAAAGGCGATTTTGAAGTGATCTCAAGTAACCGCATGCCATCATGATCGGGTAGAGACTAGCGGTTTCCATTCCAGACATTAAAAAAGTCATTGAGTAGACAGCAGTTATTTGTATAGCTTCGACTATTGTGAACATTGGCTCTTCTTCAACTTCAGAATAAAATCTAAAGAAATTATTTAATGTAAACTAAAGAGAGGTAAACTATTATCTTTCTTGGATCAAGCATTTTAAACTTGAACTTTTAAAAATTGAAGATGATATAATTCTGAAGACTGTGATTTTTATTTAATATTTTAAAGAAGATCCGTAACGGTTGTGCTCTCTACATTTCAATATTATACAAATAATTTTAATGATAAGTTATATAATAAATCAGAACCGTTATATTTTTTCTTCGAAAAGCATCTAAAAATGAGTATATTTTCTAATAACGAACCTGAATGGTAGCACTTTCTTGGTCGTTCCATTTCCGTTAGTTGCTGACATTTGTATGATATGCGTACTTACGATGAAGGTCGTAGCAGTAGCCAAAATGTTACCGAGTAAAAAGTTTCTAAAGTAATAAGCTTTTCTCTCAAAAAATTGAACAGTGGCGATTTCGTCCTCAGTAAGGTAACACCAAAGCATTCGGCATTGTTCCACTAACCATGCAAGCTTTTCGCGCTTATTATAGAATAAAACGTATCGAAATACAGTGGAGACGACTATATTTGCTTCGAAAATGTAATCGATTTCGAAACTCTGGTTGTACAAAAATGATATATTAACTTTTAGCAAAAATCTTTATAATTTTTCATATAAATAGCATTTATTTCTGAATTAAATACTGAAACTTACTGCCGAAACGAAATTTTGAAAATTACAAAGTCGTATGTCTATATTTATGACAATTGTCTAAATAAAAACTCGTGCAATTATATGAATAAAAAGAAATCCCAATTTTTATTGGGAATGTAAATACTTGTAAAATATGATTCAAAGTTGTTTTTTACCTTTCGAAGAAACATCCTGAAGCCATAACCCACCCACATGATGCAAGACACGGTACTCATTAGAAAAAAATAAAAAGCTAATAGACGAGAGCCAAAAAAATTTAATTGGTAACCCTTAAACGGAATAAGCGCAATCAATCTTAAGAAGCATAAATGAGACGATGACACTTTTTCAAAGGTGAATACTGTTTCTTTTGTCATTTTTCATTTAATCAATACTGAAAAAAAAAATTTACCATTTTCTTACGCCATTATAGACCTACGATGCAAAGTTATATATGCTTACGTTCGAAAGGTGAAGTTTTGTACGAAGTTGTCAAGTGAACAGCTCATTTGAAACTCAGGTGCTCTTCAATCCAGGTAGTAGTCCGAACCTCCGGAGAGAAGCGAGTCTCCTCAAAAATTCATCCAGCGATGCATATTTCATTGCTTTTGTCCGGTTCGACAAATTGGTAAGCGAGCTTCGTAGCATAAAAAAATGGAAGCTAAAGAGCGAATGGCATACGAGGGCGAAATAATGTTTATTATTTAATAGCTAAATGCGTAGAATTTTCTATAAAAATTGCTGAAAGCAGTATCGCCTTTGCAACATTGTCGGGGAAATGTTTAATATTTAATAAGTTACCCTTTCCATGAGTCTCATCGGTTGCAGCTGCGCAGTGAATTCATTCTGGCGAAATTTTAGTCACTTTGTTTCCGTCGTCTGCATGAGTCGGTTAAGTTTTTTTTGATGTTCAGAATACAACTACCTATCTTAAACAATTTTCATTTATTGAATGAAGTAAAGTTTAGATTAAAATTTATTAGTGCTTTATAGTTCATTCGTTTGGAACAAGATCGTATATTTTACTCGCCTCCGCGGCACTACCGTGCCACTGGATCTAGGAGAATTGTTATTAAAGTTTAAGGTGTCATGTTGTGTATATTTTATGATTGTTAGACTATTCCCGAGATTAGAGGTTTAACCATCAGGATTTCATTTATAAGTTATATCTACAAAATTAAATTTTATTTCCTAACTCTTGTTAAAAAATTTGATCATTTTATCATGTACAATGAATAGTCTATAAAAATACCTTACAACAAAACTTTAAAATTACTCAATTTTCATATATTATTTTCAGATAAATATCAAACCAGCCATGACGGGGGAACATTGGTCTAAGCGAATAGAAAATTATTTTTTAATATTTATTCTTATATAATTGAAGAAAAGCCAAAGTTTTGATTCATTGAAGAAAAGGTTACCCGCCAAATAAACATCTTCGAAAAGTTTGCAA